>OZ012693.1:43988834-44031334 GCA_963942565.1 Maea johnstoni
AAGTGCAGATTGTAATATTTCACTATGAGGAGTCGCTCTGTAGAAATAGCCACGAGGGAAATCTTTTCCGTTGCCACTCGCAATAAGGAAGTGGAAAATGATGTACATTTCATTTGAAGGACACTATGATTATATTTCATCCTATGTAGACTGACAATACCTCTCTACACTGCCTTTACATGCATAGGATATGTATATATGTATTGACTACATTAAAATCAATACAGCAGCTAGCATACTGTACGTATAAGCATACATATACACATTAACTAAATAAGGACAATGCTAGTACTTGAATTACATGTGATATGCTAGTGAATGAAATGAATGAAGAAACCAGATAAATGAAAATGCACACTATAGTATATGTTTGATTGTCATACAGATGTAGAGGTGACACAGCAAGAGGTACCTACATGCATGTTACGGGTAAGTTGTGGCAAAACAAACTTTATTTTCTCAAAACATCTTTAGAAATTCCTTATGGTTGCTGCAATTCCTCATCAGCACCAACGTGAAACCAACCTCGTCATCCGTCTTGCCTTAGGGCACGTCTAGTTGATTATCTGTTTCCCATGTCCCGACCGACCCTATTTTTGGGCCCGACCCTAAAAAAAAAAAATTTTTTTTTTTTTTACTTTCCGACCGACCCTGTCCAGAGGAGCCTTTTTTCTTCTGAGAACTGCATTTTGAATGAAATAAATGAAAAAAAGTCTGAATAATTTGAGCCTGCGAATTCAACATTTTTCAAATCTGCACAATTTTCTGTATGAACAAGCTGAAGAATAATACAGAGGGAAATGTGTCTCATGAACATCATGTACACATATTTGTACTTCTTGCCATGGCATTGGCAGCATTTCTGTCCCAAATAAAGAAATTTGATACCCTATTATAGGTACTTCTGCCTTTTTTTTTTTTTTCCTTTTTTTTTTTTACCCGACCGACCGACCCTAATTTATAGTATCTTGGACATGGGAAACAGATAACCAACTAGACGTGCCCTTAGACAGACTTCAGGGAGACGGAGACATCTGCCTGCAATAGCAAAAATAACGCCCACCATCATCTGCTCATTTCCAACCATAGTCGCTCATTGATAATGTTTTGAAATTCTTCTTGTCACCATTCACCTTTTGGTAATGACTATTCTTGTACTAATTATGTTTTGAATTGCCAGTATAACAACTTATTATCATTCACCATTTGGGCTTCACTATTTTTGTTCGACAACACTGAACAAATGTTTGATTATTAGGCTTGTGTTCGTGCAAGTCTAGATAAAATACAGCGTGGGCACGCACACACAAACACGTACATCGCACATCAATTCAAATCATTTAACCTTTGAAAACACTGCATCTTGCAAACTGCTGCTAATCGGTCTTGTCAGAAGTGTGTAGAGTTGGGGAGGAAGGCGGGCGCAACACGGCCAGCAAGCATGTACACGTGGCATCCTGCGCCACTCAACACCTCTTCAATCTAAATACTCGTCTTACCTTAGTCTTGCAGTGGCTAGGGTCTTCAGTTCAAAATCACCAGAACAATGGGTGACTTACCGAATGATTCTTTTTCATTTCATTAAGATCTTATTTTTTGTGCTACAGCAATAACTATTTATAATTGATACTGTAGCATTGAGGATATTACGCTAGCATAGCTTTTGAGCCCAAGTGAATACATTATGTAGAATATAAGAAAGTCGTTCAACTTTGCAGATGATTTCGATTGTATAGGGTATCTTGTTGAGTATTCATTAAGAACATTGCCGTCAAATGCATAAGCTCTGATTACTCACAGCATCGTCACACAGTCGGTAAAGCATACAGTCAGTATGCTTTACCATTCAGTCTAAAACAAGATAATCACCTCTCCTCAGATTCTGTTTTCAGGGATACGGTCTGGACCCAACCCGAAGATATGTTCTTTACAATTCAATAAGTGTTCTCGCCAAACGCTAACACAGCAGATCTTTAGCTTTCAAGCACTATACACCTTTAGCGTTCCCATATGTGTAGACGATGTTGTTAACTTTATCAGTTCTGTTCTTTGAAACTGATCGTCCTCGTCCACGTGATCGTCCTCGTAACCAACAGGTCAGCTATGTATGCCATGAATAGAACAACATAAGCGCCATTTTTCTAGCTCAGTAATCATAGCATTGGTGAAATTGGTGTATTTTAGAAGTGACTTTTGTGTGTGTGTGTGTGTGTAAACACATACAAAAAATAACACCATGTCATACTTTTCATATTCAATGTTTTTTTAGTTTGTTTCCTTTCTTCGCAATATATACATTAATGCATTTTTCAAAACGAATAAGTGTTTCCCTAAGCCATGGTTTTCAGAGTTAAAGCAATCTGTATTCCCTTTGTTACCCTGGTTTCTCCCTATACTGTCCGAATAAATTGATTCGCACCACCTATGTAATTCAATTGCGTACATGTATATAAGCAGCGTGACTTGCCAAAAGAAAAACAACAACTAAAGACAAGACCAAAAGCAGCACGACATTATTTATTAATAATGGGACTTATTTAGCGTAGCCAAAATACCTTCATGCCAGGTAAGCAAATATCAGTGAGTGGGATTCGCATGACCATGCAGGGAACCATCAACGCCAATTAGAACACGATGCATATATCAAGCATTATATATTCGGTGTTTACAGAAAATGAAAGTTCGTGGTTGCTGCTTATCATAGTTTGTTATAAGTTTCTCTTCCACTCTAGCATGGTTGATGGATTGTCGCTATTTTCTTTCAAATTAACTTGTAGAAAAACCTTTAAAGAAACCTATTCGTATACCAGAATCCTTGTTACCTCATACATTGGAGACGACCGCCAGTGGTGTCGTTTGTTGTTTTGTCATTCATATGATCACGCTGCGTTGTGATTACAATTCTTGGTTCTAAGCTGTGGAATAGGACTATGATGCTTCACTACCTCTTGGTCAAGGTAGACATATATGTGTTTCTATCACCTCTTCCACATAGACAGGCCAATGTGACTAGTGCCAATAGTGGCCACTGTGAGTGAGTGAGTAAACGAGAATGATTCCTTACCATATGCACCTAGAATGCTCAACATCGCTCTTACTTGAAATAGTAATTGGAAGGAGTTTTGAATACCAAAATACGATACATACGAAAATTTGTCTTGCCGTTGTCTTGTCATAACTGAAATCTACAATATGAATAATTTGAACTTTTCCGTATGATGAAACCGATTACAATAAAGTTTAGAAAAATAGACACAATGTTTAGGTGTTTTTTCTTCTTAAAAATATGATACATGCCATCTCGTTTGAATCGTTCTGTATAAAACATTTATGCATAAGAAACAAGAGACATTTGGAAATGTAAATCACTAGCTAGTATTTAAGAATTTTACTATTCTTAATTCCTTCGGTCGTGTTTCCTGCCTTCAGCATTTCTCAAAAAGAGCAGCTGTAAAACATGCATATGATTGACTACTCCCAATTATAAAATGAAGGATTTTCTTGATGATAGATAAATCTCCCGAGGCAAACAAGTATGACAAATTAATTTATTAAAACGATGTAATTGACTGGCTTCAGCCGTTTCCTAAAACTACCTTAGCGCCAATGGTTGCAGTGCTGCATAATTAATAGGTACATGGAATATGTTTTCAAGGTTGTAGGCTTCGGTTCCAGAGACCTATACAAATGCACAGTAATGTAAACGCCGTTTCAAGTGACGTATATTAACTGGGTATAAAGATATTATCTTGAACAGCATAGAGGTTATTTTTTGAACATCTATAGAGCAACTTTTGAACTCCATTGCAAATGGTGACATATAATCAATTACATTCATTTGTTTAAAAGATGAAGCGCGTCATATTGGTTTTGGCATTTTTGTGTAAAACTATTTTTTTGCTGGTTACGTGCAGTGAAATACGCAGAACATGATGTGTTGTTGGCGTTGCCAATGGAATAGGAGAAATTGTTTTCGTCATGTACATGCAACTATAAGATTATTAACCGAAATGTATTGGCACAGAAGGATGCATACTCGTTATTGCCATTAACATTAACACCCTTGCCATACCATGGCAGCCGATAACCCAAACAGAGAGTAAGGGTCAGTCCATGATAAAAAGAAAAATATAATTATAGTAGAACATAGTCAGAAGGCCAATTCCAGAAAAGTGAATTCTGCTAAATATTTGCAGCAGAAGCAGGAAACAAAGTTACGCCATTAGATCAGCTATCCCTGGAATTACATTGCCACTCTTGCGGGCTGGCAAATCAGATTAAAACATGATGAAAAAGGTGTGTATTTTGGGAATTCGCAATATCTCTTTCATTTCTATGAATAAAAGATTAAAACGGAAAATAATGGTTTTGAGAAAAGAAGTCTTATCTTACGTGTCCCACTTTACATGTGCATTAACTCCATGTATCTAGAACAGTACTTTTGTACTTATATATATATATTCAGTATTATATATATTCAGTATCAGCTGCGCTTTGATTCTCGGTCAATGTGTTTGTTGTACTGGACTGTATTAAGATCCTACAATGTTTTTCACAATTTCTCTTTGTTTTCTCCATATATATTTAAAAAGTTCTGCTTTTCGATGTACTTCACAGTCATATTCATCGTTTAACATCTCATTGTATATAAATCTCAGAACTTCGTTCACCCATAATTCCCCTCTATCCGGTCTTCTTTTATACATGACAACATTGGTATTAATAATGACTAAGTTTATTAGGAAAGTGTTCGTGTCTTTTTCCTAGTATCGTCTTACCTTAGTCTTGCAGTGGCTAGGGTCTTCAGTTCAAAATCACCAGAACAATGGGTGACTTACCGAATGATTCTTTTTCATTTCATTAAGATATTATTCTTTGTGCTACAGCAATAACTATTTGAGGATATTACGCTAGCATAGCTTTCGAGCACGAGTGAATACATTATGTAGAATATAAGAAAGTCGTTCAACTTTGCAGATGATTTCGATTGTATAGGGTATCTTGTTGAGTATTCATTAGAACATTGCCGTCAAATGCATAAGCTCTGATTACTCACAGCATCGTCACACAGTCGGTAAAGCATACAGTCAGTATGCTTTACCATTCAGTCTAAAACAAGATAATCACCTCTCCTCAGATTCTGTTTTCAGGGATACGGTCTGGACCCAACCCGAATATATGTTCTTTACAATTCAATAAGTGTTCTCGCCAAACGCTAACACAGCAGATCTTTAGCTTTCAAGCACTATACACCTTTAGCGTTCCCATATGTGTAGACGATGTTGTTAACTTTATCAGTTCTGTTCTTTGAAACTGATCGTCCTCGTCCACGTGATCGTCCTCGTAACTAACAGGTCAGCTATGTATGCCATGAATAGAACAACATAAGCGCCATTTTTCTAGCTCAGCAATCATAGCATTGGTGAAATTGGTGTATTTTAGAAGTGACTTTTGTGTGTGTGCAAACACATACAAAAAATAACACCATGTCATACTTTTCATATTCAATGTTTTTTTAGTTTGTTTCCTTTCTTCGCAATATATACATTAATGCATTTTTCAAAACGAATAAGTGTTTCCCTAAGCCATGGTTTTCAGAGTTAAAGCAATCTGTATTCCCTTTGTTACCCTGGTTCTCCCTATACTGTCCGAATAAATTGATTCGCACCACCTATGCAATTCAATTGCGTACATGTATATAAGCAGCGTTGCTTGCCAAAAGAAAAACAACAACTAAAGACAAGACCAAAAGCAGCACGACATTATTTATAAATAATGGGACTTATTTAGCGTAGCCAAAATACCTTCATGCCAGGTAAGCAAATATAAAGTATCCTAGTATCCAGATATTTTTTTTTATCTGAAATTTATAAATGTTTCAACATTTCTTCTTAAACACAATTCAACTTTTCTCCAAAGTATGGCAGTATAAGGACATTCTATTAGTGCAGGTAACGTTGTATCACTCCAAAGTATGGCAGTATAAGGACATTTTCTATGGGAAACCTATGGGTCTAGTGAATGACGTGACGTGCATAGTGACGTGTAAAGCAATGGTGGCCACATTTCTTGAGAATGCTCAAACTCATTTTTTCTCAGCAGGAAAAACATTAGAGCTGGTCCTTTCCAATAGTGTGAAAAAGTGAAACACAAAAACCCTTTCTTTTAATTTATTTTGTTCCTTGTAGGCTGATTATGATGTCCATCTGCGTCTAGTCTGACTAATAGTTTTCTGTGATGTGCAGTGCAAGAGCCTTTAACTTTAAACTAAACTTTTTAAGTTTGAAAAGGTTTTTTATTGACTACCTTGTCCAGCCAGACCATGGTATTCGTAATTACAATATTGCCATATATAACAATACTTGCCTACATGCAAGTAGACTATATACTATGCATAAATTCATATAGAGAAAATAAAGAGAAAAGACAGAGATAGATAGCAAATGACGAACAGTTATTTATGGACAAATATACCATTGCTCGGTTGACTCAGCTGATGGTCTTATATATTGTTCATGGAAAATATTTAGAATAAGAGTTCTTGACCAATGCACCCATCTTTATTTATTTTCGCCTCAAGTAAACTAAAACAGATACTTCGGGTCATTTTTACCAAAAATTCATTTTTAGTAACCATCGCTACCATTTAAAGCATATCACTAACAACTTAAGGGCTTTTATAAAATAAATATCTTTGAAATATTGAATTTCGATGTTTTTGGACATTTAACAGGTTTTTGGAGAAAGTGCTCTGAACATAGGTACAATTCAAAATATATGTTGATGGCAGTCTTCCTATTGTTAATCAAATGTTGAGGCAATTTTCTAAAACAAAAATGACTTCCAAATAAATGGAATATACAAAGTGGGTATGTAAATAACAAAACATTCCGAACAAAATGCCTCAAAACAGCCATCCAGTTTGCAGTGTATTGTTTGGAAAATGTATATTCCCTACCTCTATCCTATTAGGCATATCAGTGCCAGCCCTTAGGTTTGTACTTAGAAAAAATGAAGAAGATATTACGAAATCCTAAAAATCCCCTGTTTTTTTAATCTTTGTATCAGTTCTTTTCCCAAAAAGTCATCTTGAACTGTTTGCCAGCCTGGACATTGTATGGGCAATGTATATTCAGAGGGAACTTCCCTGAATAACTGTGGCCGATTCCTGCTCATAGGAAAATGTTTAGAAGAACTCAATCATAAGCACTGACTCAGATAAGTCGATTTCATACAAGAGTTCTGACGATTTCCTTCGAACTCATTGAGAGTTCCCTCATAGAATTTATTATTTCAGTCATTAATTAAAAGCAACCTTCTTAAATTATTTTTCCAATGAACTTCCATTGAAGAGTTTTGTCTGCTAATTCGATACTTTTGAACATTATTCATTTGGGTTTCGCATAGTTATGGCTTCTTACAATACATTTTGTAAATGATCGTATTCTAATAAATGTATCACCATATTGTTCAAGATCTTCCACTTCCTTGAATAAGGGGGGGGGGGGGGGGCATTTTGGAATTTGGGGGGGTTCTTGGTGTTAAAAAATACCCCTATCAATAATTTTACCCCTGGAATAGGGGTGATTGTGAAGAAAGCGCCTTAAATCTAGAATGTGTTTTCATATCAACAGTAGGGGGTTTGTTTATTTATATTAACATACTTATAATTGACTATTACTCCCTTTAGCTAGTTGGTGGCAGCACTGTAGTGTTTAGTGACCTCCATTTTCTGTGTTGTTCAGCTCCAACGGATGGCACCCATGTTAAGTGGTCCGGATTGTCAAAAAAGTGGCGTGCATACCATAGCAATAGAGGGATTTCAAAATGGTGGCCACTGCTGGTCACAATGCCCCTGGAAATTGTTTTTCTGTGTTTCAAACACTAGTCTTACAATATAATCAGCCAACATGATTGTATATCTGGAAGAAAATATGACAAGAAGTAATTAAGATGGATTTAGGTATGTCAGGTTAGGTATATTGTTAGGTAAATTATGTCAGTGGCACTGAAAGTTGCGGAGACTTCAGAGACCATTTTTGTTGGAGATGATACAGACTTAATGACACTCTTGTGTCGTCATGCAAGCACTGATCACAAGAGGATCCACTTCCATCGCGAGGCAAAGACCAAAGACAAAAACAGAGGTATTTCGACATTTAAAACGTGTTGTTTGCCAATGCCATACTTGAATGTGACACAACCTCGAGGTTGTTTGGTTTTGCAATTAAAGCCATTGCTTTAAAACTCATCCAGATAAGCCAGACATTCTTTGAATAGGCTAATGTATTTAATGTTGCACTGTATGTATGTATATTTATTAACTGTAATTTCACAATTACAAAAAATCATACATTTCTCATAGTACCGAGTAGTAGGTTACTAGAGATGAAAGAATAAATGGTAGAAATAATTCTAAAACATACTAGATGGCGCAGAGCATGTATGCGCATAGTAGGAATAGGAAATAGAAATAGAATCTTACTCCCGAGATGTGGGCATAAGCTAGGGGGAAAAATGAAAGTTATGACCACGTTGGAGTCAAAGCATGCCTCTATAATCCTGATAACTCCAGAGTAGAGGCGAAAATTACAAAAGCACGTAGAGCATTTAATGCTTGTGCTGGTATTGGAATAAGAAAGAGTGGATTTACTATGTTGACGTGTAATATCATACATTGGTCCATAATTGTCATTCCTATCCTTACTTTTGGGTCAGAAATTTGGTGTCTTTCAGAGCATGATTATGATAGTCTGATTTCGTTTCAAAGGCTTACAGGAAAACAGACTTTGGTTAGACTAAAATATTGCTCTATTGTAAAACACGTACTCTTAAAGAGAGTGCAAGATTTTAAGAATAACAGAGATGCCTGCAGCAAAAATAAATTTGCTAGCCCAACGTATGAAATGTTGAATGCGGCAATTAAACTTTGTGTCTTTAATCTGATATATGACATTTGTATAAATAGGATACCCTTATTTTCTAAACGGAAATGGTCCTGGTGTATCTGGGCAAAGACGTGGCAATAGAGGACCTATATTGGTCATCTACCTCAATTTTACATAAAGACAACGGTTTACTAGTTAGAACTCTTGTTAAGAATAGGTACCACTCATGGTGGGACTTGTCAGACAAATATCCTAACATGATTTAGATATGTGAAATTATGGCCAAACTAGTATCACATACCAGTAAGCTTAAAGGGGACGACTTAAGACTAAACAGCCTCCAACAGAGCTTTAAAGCATGCTCTGAACGTGATCTCTTTTTAAAAGAAGACCTCTTTCATGTTGTTATGCAATACCCGAAACATTATCAAAATTGGAATAATATGCACTATGCATTGTACCAATATGATGAAATTCTAAGAAGGATATTTGCTGACAATGTGTCGGATAAGGTATATCTAGGTCACCCCTAAACTGTGTGTAAACTGATAGTGTATATGTTTTTTACTGATAATATTAACAGTTAACAGTTAAATTGGCAGAATAAACTTGCTTCATAAGATTTGGAATATACAATACTCCAATTGAGTCGTGACTGATACAACATGCATGTTGTTCTAGCAGGCACTTAAGTTTTGTTAACAAGTACACCCTTTTGGGTTCTTTTTTGGTTCATCCACTTTTCAAATACCTATTTCCTATATAGGTTTTTCGTATGTATTTCATTTCTTCTTTGTTCATTTGTTATTTAATAATTCTTGTTATTTGATTCATTGCATATCCCGTGATATAGTCAATAAAGATACAATACAATATAATACAATTCAGGCACTGGCCTGGAATATATATTCCTTATTTGGAATCAAACATATTTTGAACCATAAGTAGTTTTTTGATAGGTGACTGATTTCATAATTGTACTTTTTATCATTTTTCCACCCTTTGTTCTGTAGATGGACATTTGTGGCGTAATAGCCTGTGTTGAATAGACACCCACAAAAGGGGTATAGTATCATGCAATAAGTTGATACTAAAATATGATTCTGGTTAAAATTGTTTGATATTTTAGCTACTTGTTTGGTAAAACATCATTAAAGACAACTTATATTGTGATTTTTTAAGGGATGTCAGCATTATTACTTTGTTATACTATGTATCATGATTTCACCAATATGCTGATTCTTTAACAATTTTGGATTGCAAAGTACACATTGTTCCAATACTTTGCGGTGTTTCAGGGTTTGGAAAGAAAACGGTCGGTCTAGAGATCCCAATGACCCTGTAAGGATAGAAATGTGCTTGTCTAAGAAGAATTTTTCGAGAAGATTAAGGCAAATAAGCAGGAGTTATTATAACGAACAAATAGCTAATGCTGCACACTTTGCAGAAGTGGACAGAAATATCTTTTCGAAAGCTTTTAGAAAGTCAAAAGGGAGTAATAGATCATCCTCTCATGCTATAAAGAACAAGCATGGTAAAGTAGTTTACTCCCTTAATGAAGTTTTAGATGTGTGGAGAGTCCATTTTGACAAGATAAGCTCACCAAAGCACTCTGATGAATTTGATTCTCAGCACTTTAAACATGTTACAGAAAGTCGTGGTCCATAGGTAGGAAATGTAGCTATTTTCTTGAGGTGCCTTTTTCCATCCATGAAGTTAATGCAGCGATTCAGAAGCTGCACCTGGGAAAAGCACCAGGATATGATAACATTACTACTGAACATCTTAGATTCGCTGGTCCTGATCTTGAAATTGTTTAATGCGAGTTATATAATATGTGTATTAGAATTGAATACGTACCTGCATGCTTCCGAAAGGGAGTTCAGGTCCCTTTATACAAAGGGAAAGGGACATGCTCCCTTAAACCCCGATAACTATAGGGTGATAACGTTGTTATCAAATTTTAATAAACTTTTTGAGGTTTTGATATGGTCTCACTTAGAAAGTTGGTGGGTTGATAGTCGTGTCATATCTGACTTGCAGGGAGCATGTAGGAAGGGGAGTTTGTGTGCCCACACTGCTCTCACGCTCCAGGAAAGTATTTCGTGAGAGCAATAATAAGGTCTTTGTGGCGTATTTTGACGTATCAAAGGCTTTTGATTCTATGTGGATGGACGGATTCTTCTACCAATTACATAAGTTAGGTGTAAAACATTCATTGTGGAGAATGCTATACAAAGTGTACTTGAATTTTACGTGTTGTGTTAGAATAGGTAACTTGACATCTACTTGGTATGATATGGACTGTGGAATTCATCAGGGAGGTTTTCTCTCCCTGATGAATTTGGATTTGGAATTTTGCTTTTCGTCACATTTATGCCAAATGTGGCTAATTCGTGACTAGCCAGTTGTATGTGGTGGAGGAAACCGGAGTGCCCGGCGAAAACCACCGCCTAAACCCCAAGTGACTGGCAACTTTCTCACATGCCCAGGCCGGGATTCGAACCCAGGCAGAGGTGAGAGACAGCGTGCAGTCAGTGGCGGTGCCTTAGACCACACGGCCGTCAGAGCAGGCCCTCTCTCCCTGATGAAATACACAGTCTTTATATACTCTCTTTTACGGGAACTGAAAGATAGCAGACTATGTTTCAATATATCAAGTATCTGCGTCACCAGTCGGGTACGCTGACGATTTAGCCGCGTGCACACTCAGTAAAAATAGAATGGATCAGGTTATGAATGTAGTGTTCCAACACAGTTGTATATGGAGATATTGTTTTAATCCTGGCAAAAGTGCTGTGTTGGTATACGGTGAGTCTGTAAAAGACAACAAAACAGGGTCAACGTATAGGGAATTCAAGCTAGGCAGAGGGAAAGTAAAACAGAAATTACACTACGACCACGTGGGTATTAAATCATGCATAATGGGAGACACACACGTGAGGACTTTAGAGAAGATAGAAAAAAGTAAAAAGGCTTTAAATATGTCTACTAACATGGGTATAATCAAAGGTGGTTTAAATCTGCGTACATGCTGTATAATCTATTGGTCAGTGGTTTTTCCCACGTTAACTTTTGGATGTGAAGCCTGGGTGATTAAAGCAAAAGACATTGAACTACTACATGGTTTCCAACGGTACGCATCTAGAAGGCTTCAGAGGTTACATTCTCGTTCTATCAATACTACGTGTACAGCCTGTCTTGGTTGGATGGACATTATTCGAGTCATTAAAGCTAAAAAGTTGATTTGTATTAGGTCTATAGCCTATATGACGGAGTACACTCCTATAAGAAGTATTTTTGTTGGTAGAATAAATGAATTTGAGAGAACACAAACGAACCCGTACGATAGCCCAATTATCCAGTTGCTGGAAATCTCGGTAGAATTTCAAGTTCTAGATGTTGTTAAAAATATGTTCAATGGGACTCCCATAACGAAATTAGGGTGGAAACGACTAGTAATTTGGAGTCGGGCCTGGGAACTTGGGAGACAAAATTGGAACAACCTGGTCGAGAGTGATAAATTTTATGACTTAATTAGCAGAGCTACTACTGGACCTGGGTATTCTGTCTGGTGGAGTATCTCCGATAATGTCCACAGTAGAATGAAACAATGCGAAGTCATGGTCAAGCTGATTTCACACACCAGCTTGCTTAAAAGTGACGATGGTAGATTGAGAAAACTCCCTTTCGGATCCAAAATGTGCACAATGTGCGATCTATGTTCCCTAGAAGACATTAACCATATGGTTATGCAATGCCCTAGGCAAGAAATACATAGAGTTAATATGCATAACGAGATTAACAGACACAACCTAGAGTTGGGTGAATGTACTTTCGGTATTTTACTAGGTGGCTTCCTTGAAGGCAGAGTCTATGATGATATGATTAATTTATGGAATATCTCAAGCTACTATATTTACCTGATGTACAAAGATGTTTTATCAAATAGAAGAGGTGTAGGGTGAATTATTTTGTTTTCACCCATAAGTTTGTGTCCTGAGGGTACTATATGTTGATAAATATATCAGGAAGTTAATAATGAAAGCTGTTGCATGTCCATGTAGTAATTTATGTGTCCCCTGAGGGTAGCTCTCTTTTGAGCATTGCAGGCTTTTTAGTCGCACCCTCCAGTTAAAATGTAAACTATCAAAAGATTTAAACCTTTAAAAAGGAGATTCATAACTTTTCTGCACAAGTTGATTAATTTTGCATGTATATTAATGTAGTTTTTTGTAAAGGGTGCTATAACTTCTTACCAAAGTTGGACACAGTTCTATTTCGACAGTAACTATATGTAGAGTTGCTTATATCATATTATTTGTTTGCTTCAAATTGTTGTTTCAAATGTAATAATGTATGATTTTTGTAACTGCCGTTACAGCAAATAAACATACTACATACTACTTTGATTAAGTGGGATTTTCAATATGTTATCATATATACACCAATGCTCTTAATGCAGTAGGTTTCGTTTCTTTTGCAATTAGTGGTGGGTAAAACCCTACTTTGCCTGGACTAATATCCACACACACACACTCACACATACACACACACACTGGCGTACATACATGCAAAGAAACAACCATACATAGATACCTACATACGTACCTACGAACGCATACATACATACATACATACATACACACATCTCTATATGTGTGTGCTATGCTATTGGTGATTGATTTAGATTTACAGTCAGCAAACATGTTGTGTTCTTATTGTGCAGATTGTTGAGATGTTCCGGGACTGAGGCATCTGGAATAACAAACACTCATCGCACAATATGTTTCACAACAGGGAGTTTATGAAACTTGCCCGTTGATAGTGCTTGGGGATTCTACTTGAATGGTATCGACGTGAGCTACTTGGGCGTGCCAGTATGAATACAGGATGTGCTGGAAAACACAATTTGTAAGGCATCTAAGGCAAATAAAGCTCAAGGAACCTTATGGCTAAGAGGAGAGTCCACAACTGTCGGCGGTTTGACAAAAAGAAATTGATGAAAGATTGATCTTCAAAGATATGACAAAGAATTCGCTTATTTCTGAAAACACTGATAATCTTCTCATGTGCGGGTCCTCGGGCTTTTCCCGAGAGATGTGTCATCAGGGAGAGGTATAGTCAATGAAGGATTGCATAGTTACACACACACACACATATATATATATATATATATATATATATATATATATATATATATATATATACATATATATATATATATATATATATATATACATATATATATATATATATATACATATATATATATATATATACATATATATATATATATATATATATACATATATATATATATATATATACATATATATATATATATATATATATATATATATATATATATATATATATATATATATATATATATATATATATATATATATATATATATATATATACAGAACTACAACAGCTGATGATTAAATTGGTTACCGATGTTGAGAAAATAGTGTACAGCAATGTGTCTCCAAGAAGCCAGCTGATAGCGGACGAGGTCAAAGGCTGGCTTCTCGCCGATATATTGCTGTACACCATTTCTACGACAAGGATAACTGCCAGCTTTCTTGAGGGTGACTTTAAGATGCCTCAAGACTGGAGGTATCTTTACATCGTGTCATTAAACGTAGATTTTGCGGAAAATATCTTATTGACTATGGGCGTGGAGTGAATGGACAGGGAGGCTTTTGGTTGAGAACTGCTGGCATAAATAGTTAAATAGAGGAAAATAGATAACTGGACATGTTGTATTGTGTTTAGGCAAAGTTTATTCATTCATCTCATATCAGGTTGAAAGCATGCTTTAAATGTGAATCGTTCAAAGGATATTCTCCATACTTAAAACGTATACTAATGGCCAGAAGGCGAGGAGTATGGCGTCACATGTACGTAATTGAAATATAGAGTGTACATGGACACTGGACAGGCTAAACAGAAGAATATCAGAACATCAGAGACAACCCGCATATCCCCAATCCAGCTTTCTTTACTGTATAGTAATTTTGTTGTTTTTCATCTAGTATTATTTCCAAAATAATATTTTTGTATAGAACTAAACAAACTAACAGAGTCATTAATATATACACTTCAGGACATCACACTCACGGTGCGCTGTCTTAACGTTTGAATCTTTTTGAAAAAGAATCAAAGGTTTGCAACAGTTTCATCGACCCAGTCGAAATGAAACAAACGAGCTCACCATCATAAGTCATCAGCTTGACGTTAAGTGTCATGTTTCTGTATCACATGATCAGCCAGCAGGAACCATTTTGTTTGTTTCACTATTCGCACGTACAAACTCAAAAGTGGTATCATGAGTCGTTCTCATGAAGTAGCGATTGCTGCTTGAAAACAGTATTCTATCCAATCGAATGAAACGGGGTGATATTCAAGTCTAGGGAGACATAGATAATACACGATACTTGACAATCCGCTATGTCATAAACATAAGCCCCGAATAGTCACCGGATCCCCAGTGGTCAGAAGCTTATCGTATACGTAGGCTTAGGTTCGTCAGAAGATTTCATCTGATAAATGCAATTTCCAAGTTCAACACAGTGGACCGCCCGAACACGATTGACAGTTCAAATGGTAAAAAGTCTGGGAGATATTCGTCGTCTCAATAATTTACAGAGACTTTGTCTTGTCAATGCGATTTGCAAATATCACGCACGTCTACTTTTAGTTCGACTAATGTCTTTTTGAATAACCGCCAATCCGGAAGTGTAAGATGATTGGAAAAGAATATGAACATCTGACGGCACTTTACTTCCGTTCGATACACAGTATGACTATTATTAACACGGGTTCAGCGGGTATTTCAGTACAGATTATTCATAAAAAACGATCGTTTCGGATTAAGACCATTAGAGAATGCAGAATACGAAATGCCTAAAGATACCAATTCATACTCATGGAGCCCACAGTTTGGTACTCTGTCCCAACATGCAATGCCAACAAGGTTCAATTAATCATTTTTTTTACACATTTGATATTTTTACACATTTGATATGGCCGAGATATTTATGAATCTAGATGTATAGATAACAAAGATCTTTAGGCTATCAGATCTTCATCAACATCATGCAAATGATATCTAAAATATAAGGATAAACGACCCTCTACCAAGAGACATCGTCGATGGTGCGACATAAGACCCAAGTTAGCATAAGGACCCCTGTTCATAGCCTTTAGAGGGGATATGTAGCGAGTGTGCTAAATGCCTTTTTTGTAAATTACTACTGATACCAGAAATGGGTGAGTATGAGTATCCGTAAGTTCTTGAGTTATTTTTGCAGTTGCAAAGATGGTGCGAAGGTATTTGTTGCATTCTCATGAGTTTTGGGATATCATCCAGGCTTCTCACTCCTTGGAGGCGGAGCGCGGGTAGCGCACCATCAGGTCCTTGATCCACGTGGACATCATGCTATGGAAACACTCCTCTTTGCGCATGCCCGGGGGGCAGATGTGCTGGCCGGCCATGGCGCCGATCCCGCGCTTCTCCTGCGCTAGGCGGCTCTTACCCGCAGCGGCGTCGGCCTCCCCAACAGCAGGGCCGTTCAGCCACAGCGACAGGTACTGGTCGAAGCACTGCACGCGCGGCATCCAGGCGGGGCAGAATGGCCACTCCTGCAGGCCTGCCGGGCCCTGCTCGGCGCGCCGCTTCCCCACCACCTCACGCCCTCGGAAGTTGGACCTGTGCCTTGGGCCAACTGTGCGCAGCCACACTGACATGTATTGCTGGAAACAGTCCTGGGGATCTACATTCTTGGGACACAGGCCCCAGTCTTCACCACTTGAGCGCTTCACTTTGTTAACCACTTTCTCGCTGCTTTCATCTGAAACGATATACAACAAGAAAGAATGTCAGCCATATAATCATATATATATATATATATATATATATATATATATATATATATATATATATATATATATATATATATATATATATATATATATATATATATATATATATATATATATATATATATATATATATATTTATATATATATATATATATATATACATATATATATATATATATATATATATATATATATATACATATATATATATATATATATATATATATATATATATATATATATATATATATATATATATATATATATATATATATATATATATATATATATATATATATATATATATATATATATACAGGTGAACTTGGATATGACGGACCACTGTACGACGGATTTTTGCATATGACGGACGATATGCTTGGTCCCAGTCCGATGCATTTCAAGTATTCGTCATATGTATACGACGGACTTTGCATATGACGGACCAATTTTCCTGGTCCCATTGAGTTCGTCATATCCAAGTTCACCTGTATATATATATATATATATATATATATATATATATATATATATATATATATATATATATATATATATATATATATATATATATATATATATATATATATATATATATATATATATATATATATATATATATATATACATACATGATCAAATCCCGCATATACCAGAGCAAATACCTCAATACTATTGTGCAGGTAACTATAAATGGCGATCGCAGACTACCCGTACACTCTCCCCGAACGCAAATCCTAAAAGTGGCTCACGGGGCTAATGTTTTTGACGCATTTTTTCTCTATGCTGCTTTTATTAGACAATTTAGCCTGTATAAACATATAGTACCTGAAAGGTCTTCTGAAGAGGAATACATTAAGTATAACGAAAGTACCCCCCCCCCCACTCCAAAATAAAAAAGAAAGGACAAATAAATAGTGTTACATGTATAAACAGAGCTCCACTCTACAATTAATGGCTGGGGACCTTCAAATTACACGTACATAGAGAAAATTCCAAAACGAAGGGATGGCTTTAACAATTGTTTTCTTTGTTTACTCTGTTCGGAAATTAATTGATGAAAATGAAATAAGCGTGCAATTTCCAACGTTCAGACTCTATGAATTTTGAACAAACTAAAAATTTTAAAAATACTGTCATTACCTTTTCCTCGAGAATTACTCCTTGCCATAACTGTGCCGCATTGCAAGCAATACTATTACTATTATTATTATTATTATTATTATTATTATTATTATTATTATTATTATTATTATTTGATAACTAAAAGGCATGTTCGAGCATATCTTGGTGACATTCGATATGGAGACAAGGCCCAATAACCTTTCCTGTATGTGTGCAAGCCTCTGGGAGCCTCTGTAATAGATGGTCTCTTAGTCTGCTCAGTCATGGCTTGGGCATTCATGGTTAATCTGATTTTGAGGAAAATGGTGAATATTTTTATGCTTCTAAATCCAAGTCAGTGGCAACATTCTCACATGTCTTCTTCAGATTCGAACCCGGGCTCTGGTTGCAGACAGCCATATGTCAGTCGCAGCGCCTTAGACCACTCGGCTATCTGGACAGGCCCAGCTTTAAGGGAGGTGTACGTTTCGCTCAATATGGCTATGTCTACACATTAGGGAATATATACATGCATATTAAGAGCAAAATGAAAAACACAGAAACATATTTGTTTCAATGTCTTTGTGAAAAGCAGATTTAGGTGAAGGGGCACCATAGTTATACTGTGTAACGAACGTTGATATGCACATTTTGTCGCACACAATATCATCATCCTTTTCAATTACCAACCTTTTCATAATGCTACTGCATTCCATAAAACCTTACGTTCTTTCAGATTATTTCAAGAACTGCCTTTGCTTTGCTTAAAACTGTGCTTACATATTTCATTTGGATCCGGCTACTAGCAGTATATGTCATTTATCCTTCTTATCTTTATGAATTTATGTTTGCAAAGAAAGGCAGCACGACTAAATAAAAGAGTCTAACAGAATAAGGACTGTGTGCAGTTTGCTGTCAAACGTTATGCACTTCATTTCTGCATTTTTGAAACAGCTAAAGGGGCCTGCTCTGATGGCCATGTGGTCTAATGACTGCACGCTGTCTCTCACCACTGCCTGGGTTCGAATCCCGACCTGGGCATGTGAGAAAGTTGCAAGTGACTTGGGGTTAGGCGGTGGTTTTCGCCGGGTACTCCGGTTTCCTCCACCACATACAACTGGCTTGTCACAAACTAGCCACATTTGGCATAAATGTGACGAAAAGCAAAAGGAAATTCCAAATTCCGAAATTGAAACGGCTAAAATCTGATCATGTGATAGGCTCCTTATTTCCAAAAATGTATTGATCAACACTGCTACATAACCGATAAAATCAAAAGGAACTATTCATTTTTTGACGATTGTAGAGGAGAGCTTTTAATATTCGACAATCTATTGCGCTCTAGTCGTTTTGCGAGACAGGCAATGTAGTTTCCAAAGGGAAAGAGTTTGCAAAAAAGAAACACTGAATATAATTGAACACACATACACACAACTCATGTCGTCCACATTCGCCTTCTCCTTCCACTGTGTATCGTTATGGTTGCTAAACAACTCACCGAAACATAGTGATCATTGCCAATTTTCGGTATTAAGATATATATCAAACATTTGTAAGAATAACAAAAGTGTGTGTGATATCTAGAAGTTCTACATTATATATAATTGCCACTAAATTACCTTGGTAAAATATACGCACTGGAATGTTGTCGTTTGTTTTATCTTGTGTTCATGTGATCACCACGTAGGGCTGATGCCGGGTGGCGAAAGGGGCCTCGTGTTAAAGGAGGAACTCAAGTGATTTCCCTACGCTAATCAGTTGTTACTAAGCAATCATTGCTCTTTCATCCCGACATTTGCCAGGAAAAAGGATAGCCACTTAATGATTTTTCATTAGGCTTTATGTTAAATTGAGTGCGTGCCCACGCAGGCATTGCGCTTTGCAAGGTAATGCGAAAAGCATGATAGCAATGTCTGCACTGTACATTTGGTTCTTAAATGAGTGAAAAACGATATGTGAAGTTAAAAGCATGATAGCAATGTTTGCAATGTACATTTGGTTCTTAAATGAATGAAAACGATATGTGAAGTATTTGAGTTTGTAATGCATTTCCGTGCCAAAATTGAAGTAGGGCCGATTACATCAACAAACAAAAGTGTGTTATCCTTTTAGTGAAATAGGCACTTCACTTAATTACCACACATATCATTTCCCACATGATCATTCTTGTGCATGAAAAAATCATAATTGCATATGTTGTCGACCTTCTATGACAAATGATCATTATGAGTTTATTACTGAATAGAGAACACTAGAAAACAACGTTCTCGGAACATGTACAACCAAGGCAGTAACGTAAATATTGGCATCTTGGTTGGCGATCTTTTGAAAAACATCCAGCTTATTTGCTGTATTGTTGTTACAAAGGGAGTTTTGGCAAAAGGGCCTGCCCAGCCTATTGGGGAGTGACCATACCCACTGCTCAATGCCATACTGTGGTCTCTCTCCTCTGCTTATAGCGTAGAATTCGGCATCTTACTGTTACCTAAGGAAATACATGCTGGCACTTGAAGGTATAAGGGGGTCAGCTTGGAAATTCGGTTTCCTCATTTGTTCTTTTCTTTCAGGGAGGAGAAAACGAAAGATGCTAAACTCAAAATGTAGCAATAAAACATCATATGTTACTTAATCAACAGTTGGATAATTTAAAAGCTGATAGATGAAAAACAAAATTTAAGTTCAAATCCAAAAATTAATAACATAGCTATGAAAAATAAAATAGTATGTCGTAGCATATAAGATAAATAGCATAAAGCCGACTGCATAAAATTCCAGAACAACTTCCAAGAACATGGACCTATCGCCTAGCTATTGCTGGTCTTATCTAGGGACCGTGCATCAATAGGCGTCGTCTTCCCGTTTAAGTTGGTTTCCTAGTCTCCTCTCTTTTCATTACCACACTTTGAAGTGTTTCATAAACCAACGGGGAGTCTGCTGGCAGTTAAATTGCACTCAGAGAATGGAGTTATATTCAAATATCACTGATTCTTCAGTGGCAGGACAACCCTAGAAAAACGATGCAAAACCAATTATCTTTAATCATTGGTTAATGAAGGTGGTTAATGTGGGTTAACAATCAAACATGATGCTCTGGACATGTCAAAGCTTTCACCGTAGTCACAAAAGGCTCTACCATCCAGGTGCATGTGATATCTGCCTAATAAAGGCATACTTTGGGCTAATTTCAAATGGTGCAAATGCAAAAATAAAAACAAAACAACAACTATTGATTTATAAATTTGACAAATTGACAAGAAAGATCAGAGCACCTAGATATCTGATTGCAAAATCACTCATGATTATTTCTAGTTCTATCTTGGGCTTCTTCGGATCGGTTGAGTTTAGATCCCAGTGTTCCCAGAGTTTAGATCCCAGATTTGAGTGTTCCCGGCATGCTTCGCAGTCTAGTGACGTCACTGTCAATATGGGTGCTCGTCATGTCCTGTAGTTCTACCTAGTCTTTTCAGATAAATTTCGCGATTAAATGGCTCTCGTTCACAAACTCAAATATTATCTTTGGCAGCGATCTATACGCATATATTGTACACGAAGTTTGGAAAATATTCCTTACGTTTTTATAGAGATCTTCCACCACAAACATGCTCGACAATGCACGTCGTAGCAGTCGCGGTAGACCTTAGATGAGCAACCAATATCTTAATTCAAATGTAGACCAAGCCGGTGTGGCGCAGATAGGAAAACTGTATGACTTGTTTTTCAAAAATTGGATTAAAAAGACTTCATTTCAAAATGAATATTGTGGCCAAACATATAAAGACAATTTGTTTGTTTTTAAATATTGTCTTTTATGTGCCATTATGAAACTAAGTGTAGCTTTAAATGAGCTTTGACCTTCCCGCGTTGATCTAATACCGCAAAGCATGCCAGGAATGCTCAAATCTGACTGGGATCTAAACTCAACCCTATCTTGTTTTATCGCCGCTAATGGATATTGATAGACCACAGTTCCGCATTTGTCATTCGTCGACCGTGATTGGGTCACATTTTCGAAAATTATTTACTTTGCGTATGCCACGATATAAAAACACATTTGAAGTTAGTCAGTGGTATACTATTTTTATCTATTTATTAAAGTGTTGATAACTGTTCTATTGTAATACTTTTGTTGGGAAATGTTAAGAGCTGGTTCTTCATCTCATTTCAAGCATAACTAAAATGACTGGAGAAGAGTCAGCAGGAAGCACTGACTTCTCCTGAAAATGTATTTTTAATATAGAGGGTAACAAGCTTTGGTAAGAACCAAGTGGCGTACTCTGGCGGGTATGTAGCGTACCACCATGACGGTCGCCATACAGGTAGATCACAATACTATCAAAGGGTTGCACTTGGAGATCCTGTTAGGGAGAAAACCAGTCAGAAGAGAAAACCTCTCTAGAACGACTGGGTGAGAAATCTTGGCCAAAAAGTGCACAGTATTTCACACGTCAAAAGGCTAAAAATCCTAATTAACATTGCCACTGAGAAGCTCTGTTTTAGCTGCACTATCATAGGTGACTGTATTAGGAGTGCCATCATCACGGTCACTGACTCGTGGCTTACGGCAGGGTGAAGCATGCAGACAGTCCGGCACTTAGGGACACACGTGGACGCCTCCGGGCAGCCAAGACGCCGCGTGGTTGCATTAGAGCAGAGTCGCACCTTTTTTCCTAGGAGACTAGGAAACTAAATTATGCCTGAATGACGACAGCGATTGATAGCTGGGAGTACGTGGACTGAGAAATGGTGTGCCATTTGGCTATAGTCATTTTCTCTGACATTGATAGCAGAATCGTGTCTCATGCCTAATATTAATGGTAGTGAAAAGTGATAAATACCGTCGATAGTTCTTCTGGAATGTCTCAAGGTGGAGGCAAATCATGTACAATGTACCGCGGCGAAACACTAAAGTTAAGGGTTGCGCGCAATACGGCAGTCCGCCTAGTCATGAGGGTAGTCCGTTATATGGTTGTGGAAGGTGGAAGTGAAAATATACTTGTAAAGAGTGTTTTCCCCACAGTATTGCCACACATGTTCAACGCGAGGCCTTCCCATTGAATAGACCAAAGATTACCCGTGGGAGTGTGGTGCCATCTCAGCCGTAGTATACACTTGAAGAGGTGTGCTGTATGTGATGAATGCCAATACTAATTCCTCACGCACGCAAACAAGCTACTCCAAAACAACTTCCTATCAGCCACAGACAATGAAATGCCACCCTGTGGTAAACTGACGTGCGTAACGTAAGTCAAAACCTCAGAACACAATCCACATAAGTTTGAAATGGCTAAGTCTTAACCCTTATGCTGCTGCTGGCTAATATGGCCAACACAAAATGATGCAAAAAACATGGAAAATGCTTGAAACCCTGGCACATGGGTACTCATCTGATGAATACTCGCTTTCCTATGAATACTCACACGACTTTGTTAGGATTATTTTCAGAATATTTTGCATTCTTGTGCATTGGGCGAAAGTAACCTCAGCATAAGTAGGGTTGATATGGTTTTCAGAAATATAAAATTGCTATGTTCCGCCTTTTAGGGATGTCCGCTCAACCATTTGTGAAGTGACTTTTTTGTAGGTTAAGTAATGTAATATGCATCATATATATTCTCTATTGGCTGTAATGGATGTTACAAAAGTCATATATATTTCTTTTCCAAGTTACAAAAACGCGTGGAAGAAGTAAATACAATGATAAACAGAAAACATAAACGAAAAAGAAAATAACATTACAGACCATCAGTCGTTGCAAATGCCCAGTCGTACTCTTATGGTACTAGTTTGTTCTCACAAATCCCTGAAAATATCATGCACAGGATGGTCCTACCCTAACAAGTTTTTATTCAAAAAAATGCCTATCCTTAAGTTTTTTTCCGCCCTCCCAACTCCAATCAACGTAAAACATGTATAAAACACACATTGTTGACCAATGAAATCATGCAAAAAAAAAGGTTTTTACCGACCTTCCTACCCTTTTCTTTTCAGACCGCTACTGAAAACAAACAATATTTTTTTCTTGGCCTAAACTGTATACATAAAGTATAGTCTGATTGGCCAAACCACACAATGTAAGAAATGACATCCAATGTGATATTTGCCATTTACTAAATAAATTCAACCTAAAACGTTTTTGAGAAATTTGGTGGTGGACAGGACTTATGCCCAGGTTCCTTACACTACACATAGTAAGGACCGAAGAGAACTTTAAAGAAATAAGAAAAAGAACATGAGCGCATGAACTATACTTGCGCCAAACGAACAAAGTTTTTAAGTATTTAACATTTATAACTTGTGAAACAGATAAACCTAGATATAGAAAAATTAGTACCAACATCACATTCTGCATATACAAATTCAGCCAGCATTCTGGTGGGGCATGTTATTACTTATAAGGTAAAGATGTGCCATTCAGGTTGCTAGAGGTGCAGACGTCTAAACCTCTTATTCTGTAAAGAATAAGGGAACAAGATAGACACTGCATTGCACAAATACCCTGTTTTAGCTGTCTCAATTCTCATATACATCTTGTTAATAGCTTCACCTGCTATCAACCAAAATTCATTCATTATACATGGGTCTATGCCAACAATCTGCCCACCTACCAGGTTGTTAATCAGAGTACCCTTGTCAGTCAGCGCAACTTCATATCTCTCTTCGAGCATGTGAATATCTGTCATCATTTGGGTATGTACATAATCATTATTTGGGCAGAAAATTATGACATGTTCCAGGTTTTCTTCCTGGAAAAGGTCACAATTAGGGCACGCTTTTATACTCAAATTAGCACCCTTGCATTCAATGTTATCTGCTTTCAGATTACTTGCCCTACGTACCAAAGTTGCCGAGGTCTCGCACATTTGCATATGCTCTGGAAAGTTATTAGATATCTCCCTCCATATCAGGTATTGGTCTGTTCTATCAAGTGTCATTTTGAGATAGTACGTGTCTGCGAATAAACATGCAGTGTATTTCCACTTGTCATTATCAATTAGCCATGCATTTTTCCACATCTCCTCTTTCCATATCTGCTTGTTAAGATAGTGGGTGCCATTCATCATACCAGTAGCTATAAAATTCGTTTTGGCTGCCCTTTTCAACATTACTTAAAAACTTCTCAGGTCTAAATTCCAAAATCTTCCTATATACTTATTGTTATCCATGCACAGGATGGTCCTTATAAATATGACCTTCTTTGCATAGATAAAGGTCTCAAGTCTTAGCCACCCTAAGCCCCTTATGCTAGTGTGTGTTGGAGATCTTGGGTGGAATCTGTGGATTCTCCTGCCCACTAAATTCTGAAAACTATCGATATCAGCTAGGTCCTACTTCTGTCCAGAGGACTCACAAATCTGAGCTAAAAAGAGTGATTGGTACTATTAATGACCAAAAGATTAGGTTACACGTGCTCATGTTGAGTCCACATTTCTTTATACCTAGTCCCAGAACAGAATAGAAAGCTCTTCGCCCTTTTTTACCCTTTTCCAGAGCCCTAGTAGAGAACCCACCATTCATACATGATTTTACGCCAACATGGTCATAGGTTTCTTTTTTATACATTTTATCATGACCAATACGGTATTCTCTCTGCCGGTGGAGTTTCTTTGTTTCACCTGCAGCCTCACCATATACCAACACCGCGCTTTTCCGGGCATTATATTTGTACCTCTACTTGCACGAGTGATTACAGGCAATGCGCATGATCATATCGACATTGCTTTTTGCTAGACTTGCTGTCGCTAAGTCATCAGCGTAGCTAACTGGTGAGATATTGATTGAACTCAACACACAGCATAGTCTAGCACTGTCTAACTCTTCTACTACGGAGTTTATAAATGAGATATACTTAACCAGCGAGAGGTACCCTCCCTGATGAATACCACAGGTCATGTCGTACCAATCAGAGAGAGTACCTCCTATTCTGACTTTTCATCTGAAATTTACATACATTTTGTTCATGATACGCCATGTAACACCTATAAAACCTAGATTTCTGAGTTGGTAGAATAGCCCATTGACCCACAGTGAGTCAAACACTTTAGATACATCAAAATCGGTTACGAAAACCTTACTGCCTGATTCAAGCTTGGATAATACAGGTCCTTGTACATTGTAGCATCATTGCAGTGTGCAGACAGGATACACCTTTCTTGCATGCACCCTGCAATGGTATTATTCTAGCCATCCATCAACTCTCCATCCTGTTCCAAATTAATATTTCAAGTACCTTGCTATATGTGTTAAGTAAGGTTATTCCACAGACATTATCTGTGTCAGTTACTGATGTATTATTCCCCTTATGTAGTGGGACTTGAATGCCCTCTCTGAAGTTTGCCGGAATGATTTGATATATATATTCCTACCAGGTAGCATGTACCGCATTCTTTTTCTATGCAAAATGATGTATCCTGACAATCCTGGTGGCGGAAGCCCAAAAGTAAATTGATGAAAGTCGCGGTTTTGTAAATAAGCCCACTAACTGGATCTTAAGACTTGAAATCAGAACGTTGCCAATCACAAGCGCTTTCTAACATTTTAAGATATATCGTGACTAGACAGGAGATGATGGTTTAGGGATGCAGTTCCCGACTAAAGCCACAGGCTTAACCCCAGACACCACACATCTTTTGCACATGCCTCAAGTGCAACTCGAACAGCCAGCAAATGTATGGTATGGATTGGTAATGCGCCGCAACAAGCAGTTGCCTTGCAGTGGAGTAGACTGCACAGCCATGGAGGCGGTCCTTGCATGCTGGCAACTTGGTAATACTAAAGGAAGAGATGATGAACCAACCTGCTAGAGCAAGACTAGAAAAACGCGCTGTAAACTCTGTGTTGGAGAGGAGATTAATGGGAGGACCTTGGTTACAGATGGTGATCTATAGGCGGTGAGGACCGAATCACAATGACTGATATATTTTCGGAATGGACAATTCAACCCTTTTAATGATACATATTTAACATCAGGCCATTAGTCCATAGACTATTAATCAAAATTGCAAACTTTAGTAGCAATTTATAACAGCAATAACTATTGTCAGCCATGTCCTTTCAAGATAGATCATGCCTTTAATGGATGTACACGTTATGTAGATGACATCAGATTATTTGTATTCAGTTTGATAACATTGATACAACAAAACCTTTATCTATGCATAACTTAACCCATGGTTGAGACGCCTTTGTTCATTCGAATGAAAACCGAGGACATAAAAACATATACAACAACTTTACTTGGAACACTTCTAAAAGTTAAATTTCCTATTATACCCGGGAGGTTATTCCCAGAAAAATGAATTCTGCTAAACATAGCACTTGTAGTTAGATAGATCAGCTGGCCCTAAATATACATTGCCCTGTTTCCTTGCTGACCATACAATTCTAAAGATGATATTTAGGGCAGGCAGTTGAAAAATATTATGAATCAAGGAATTTTCCAGATATCCTTTTTATTTTTTGGAATAAAAAGATAAAACTTGGTACTAATTTGTATGGCTGTTTTGATGGGTTTTGTTTAAAAAATAGGTAAACATGGATGCCCTAGTAAAATAAATACTATTCTACTTCATGTCCACCACTGCATACTCCATGTATCTATAACTGTCCTGTTTGTTTTAGAAAACTGCCTTCCCATGTGCTTAACAAGAAAAAGGCTGTCGACATCCTATATTTTTGAATTGTGCTTAAGTTCGGAGCACTTTGGCTAAACTCTGTAAAAAGGAGTTGAAATCTAAGAATGTTTAAGTAGTCATATACTTTCTGATAGAGTTCCTAAACTTGGTAGTGATATGCCTCAGATAATAAAGATACTGAAAACGAATTACTCTCTAAAAGTGAACCAAAGTGACTGTTCTGGGTTACTTGAGGCGAAAATTGGTAAAGATTGGCCAAGAACTCCTATACGGTTTATTTTGAATATGAACAACTTAGAAGTCCATCATCTGAGTTAAACCCCTGCCCTTGGAAATTAAGACATATTTATTTTACCCTCAGCTATTCAAATTTTCAGATCCATTAATCTAGATACTCCAGAGTAACGTGAATGTTAGTGAATACGACTGTCAACTGAGATTCACGAAGTAATGCAACACGGGTAAGTTTCGAAAAATACTAACCATAAGATTAGTGAGCAAAGGTTACTCCCAACATAGTCTTTGATATAATCATCTCCTATAAGAGTGGTTGACATAGGCGAAAATTGATTTATACGTTTTGTCAACTATCTATACATCATGGACAGACAGGTGAAAGGAGTTCAGAACCTGCCGTTCACACTCGCTGATACCTGCAGCATAGAACGGCTTCAGGTGCGGCATGTTGGTAACGTACCTCCATTTATAATACCCATGTGGCCGCCGTTTTGAAATTCCCCTGGTGGCATGGAATGCCCTGCAATGGATGCTAGATACTACCGGAAGATACATGAATATACTGGGGTCCTACCAATGAATGCTGTGAATTGAAAAGCATTATTACGACCTCAACACAAGATTGATATCAGAATCAATAAAATTAACAATCGTTAAAAACAATATTAGAAGCCCAGTCCGTTATAACAAAAAATAACCAATTCTCTGCTAGAAGCAGAGTGTAGCTAATGATAAAGTAATATACCACTACTATTCTCATGACTGACGTCATGTGAGGTGAGAGGGAACATTCTTTTAGTATATTTTCAGAATAAAAGCTGTTATTATTGCTTCCTCTGGCTCACCCACGATTTGTACCATGTGACCAGTCATTAAATCCCCATAATGCCCTCCACCACAGGGCACTAAATCTCACTCCATAATGCCCTCCAAGGCTATCTAGGACAGTCACTGACACGATTCGACCATTGCTCATTTGTTGTTTAAAGTGCATCTCACTCTTATGCAAAGTCAGTAAAATTGTGAAACAAAAATGCTTACAATAAGCACATTAAACTCTACTGATCACAACAGTGGAATCTAAAATATGTAACACATTTTTTGAAACATTTTCAAAGGCTTATTTAAGAAGAAAAAGTTTTGAAATAAAAACTATGCGAAGTTTTGTGGTCAAACTTACAATAAAAAGTTCTTGGTGTGCCCACTAGATGGCTCTTTTTCAGCTGGTTCCCTTTCTCTCACTCCACATCCTAATGTATATATTGCAGTGTGGTAAGTGTGAGACAGAGTACCGATATTACTCATATAGCAAGGGACCAGTCTATCTTGGGAGAAGCAAAAAGCTTCATAGGATTCGTGGATATTTCAGATTCAAAATTGTTAAATGAGATAATGCCATTTAGCATTATCTACACAAGTTTTTATAAAAAAATAAATAGCAGAAATTAAAAGAAAGAAAGTAGAAGAAAACATTGCCCTTTTTAGTTCTTATTATGGGTGTGCATACCATATACCACAAGATACTATAAATCAGATCTCAAGAAATGTCTCATACAGAGTAGCAATAATAAAAACCGTAATAACTGTTCACGAGGGCAGTATATGTATTAAATGTGCGCCTTGAGGCATCCTGGCCAGACCTCGGGCCTTCGGTCCTTGGTCTGGCCAGGATGCCTTCAGGCGCACATTAAATACACATACTGCCCGTGTGAACAGTCATTAAGGCTTTAATATGATTTTACTCACGTCCGTGAGCTGATGGGCGAAACCCTCCCCCCCCCTGGGGAATTTTGGAGACCTATATTTCCAAAAACCTTATACCCTCAGCTGTTCAGATCAGCTTGTCTGCACTTATATCGCATGTACATGTACCATGGAGGGCCAATTGAAGGTCGGCACCTCCCTCATTTTAGGGGTGTGGGTGGTTTGGACACTTGCAATTCTCTGGGATACTCCAAATTTTCTATGCTGGTCAAGTGATCAACAGGTACAATTACCAAATACCTTTTAGAAGCACCGTATTCCTATCCTTGAAAAATAATTCAAAAAACGTCTCAAAAAATGCTGTCTTTTTGCAGTTTTTTTTAAAGTTTTCACAAACTTTAAATTTGAAGTGGTCAAATGAGTACAAAACCACTGATATTATATACCTGAATTACATGCAACCTCCTATCTGCTTAATAAAACAAAAATGAGCTCCATTGGTTGTTCGAGCGTGATTTTACAGGACTTTCTTTTCCCCTACCCCTATGTTGAAAAAATAACCGAAAAATTGCTTAAAATGCTGATTTTTTTTTATTAAATCTTAAATGTTCATTTAACACTTATTTGGTACTAGAAATAGTTTAAACATGACAAAGACTTATTGGGCTGAAAAAAATGGATTGCCCAGTTGCCCGGGACAACCAAATTTTACCAAAACTTGGTAAAAAATCTAGTTTTAGGCTAGAAATCACAGTTTAAATAACAATACGACTACTGAAAAGGTATTTAAAGCTAGTATGTGACACCGCAGGTGTTCTACAATTGAATTTAGTCATAGCTGAATATATATCAATTGTTTTATTTCAGTTCACCCCTATTCAGAAGGTAATCTAGAAGGCCAAATGTCTCAAAATGTAGTTTTACTACAATAAATGTAGTAAGTCAATGCCAGTATGTGATTTTAACACAGTCAGAAGATCAGGATAGACTGCTGTTGGGGCTGAACCTGCAGGGGCTTATCAAATTGATAGCCCAGTTGCCTGGGACTACTGAATTTTACCAAAAATTGCTTTAAATCGAAATTTTAGTGTCAGAAGTCAAGTAATTTTGAGAAAGTGACCCTATGTGCTGTATTGAACCTCTTTTGTGACATGATGCTGTTTTCCTGTTGTTTGCATTCTTCTTGCTTAATGATTTTGACCTTTCGACAGATGTGAGGGAGCCCTATCCATTATCAGAAGTAAAGCATAGGACAGTTTTGTGCCACATAGGACAGCGTTTTGCGCCATAAATCGAAACTTTTTAAAAACTGCAAAAAAACTGCATTTCTGAGACGTTTTTTAATTTTTTTTTCCGAGGATAGGAATAGGGTGCTTCTGAAAGGTATTTGGGAGTTGTACCTGTTGATCACTTGACCAGCATAGCAAATTTGGAGTATCCCAGAAAATTGCAAGTGTCCATACCACCTCCACTTAGAAAATGTCACCCCCACTCTTAAAATGAGGGAGGTACCGACCTTCAATTGGCCCTCCAGGGCACATGTACCCGCGATATAAGTGCAGACAAGCTGATCTGAACAGCTGAGGGTATAAGGTTTTTGGAAATATAGGTCTCCAAAATTCCGCTGGGGGGGGGGGGGGGGGGGAGGGTTTTGCCCATCAGCTCACGGACTATATACTAATGTATGTAACATTATCACTTGTTCTGTCGTGTTTGGCTATATCGTGACTAGCTATTAGTTAATTGCCGGCAAGGAGGAGATAGGGCTGCTCCCAGGTTACGAGTGACTTCCCCACATGCCTCAGGCGGACTCGAACCCCGGACCTCATGGAGCAGGGAGACACACCGAGCAGGCGCTTAGCAGTCTCAATTGATACATTAATGATACAAAATTGGGGCCAGGGCTGAAGCTTTACAATTCATCCCAGTCCAAGGCGTCCCCCTCAAACGCAAAGAAATGTTTTGAAGATTTCTTTAACAAGTGAGTGATAAGGTAACTTCATCTTTGGTTATCCGACTTTGAATGTGAGGGAAAACGATGTTAAGCACCACGCCCTAGCGTACACGCATGTTACAAAACAAACAGGTAAGAGATGACAAGAGCAGCAGCTTAAAGTGCAGCGCTTTACGTATGGGTATGGTTGGATTAGGGGACTCACACCTGACACTGTGGCGGAAACGTTGACGTGGCGTACTGCTGCACCTCCGGTGCAATAGTGTTTAGTCATACCAGATAACACAAGTACGGTTGTAGATGCAAAGCATCAATAGTCAAAAGGCGGGGCCAAGTTATTAATGAACTTGTGAGGGAACCGGATGTATAAAGAACATTAACATTATAGAGGAAAATAATTTATAATGACTAGAGTTGTATCATTTATGTAGAAATGAAACAAATATCGGAATTCTAGGCGCAAGCTGGAGACTTCGAAATCTCTTGGGTGCGAAGCTACTAGGATACGCATCAGTTTGGTCATGAACCAGTTTGGTTACGAAGCCTCCTGATTTCATTCTATACACATAATAGACTAGTGGCAGTCCTATAAGCCGCTTCACGACAACAATAGATGGTGGGCGATACCAGTCCCTAATCCGTGACGTGATTGTGAGACTGGCGCTAGTCTATACACACAGTACTTTTTTTCTTAGTAATTTTCCTTCCTATACTGAAAGATATACTTCATGTCCGCTTAAAATAGTTTATATATTTGAAAACTTCATGCTAAATTAAAATAAGGAAGGCACGATTTTCCGCGGCAAAGCCAACATTTATATTATAACCTATCAGAATAGAGAATTATATTTAGTCCGGCCTCAGGATTTAGAGCACGTGACGTCTGCCCATGTACATCTCAAAACAGCTTCCCAGGTAGGCGCGGCCTAATGGCCCCGCCAATAATGGTGTTGGAACCCCCTGACCAAAGCTCCAGCAGACGGCTATGTAAGCCATAGTGTGTAGGTGTCGTACTCTAAATATTTCGCATAATCTCCATCTTCAGGTATTGGGAAATCAGATTTTCAGATACTGAGGACTGAGAACTGATCATTTCGTAGACAATAATACTTTTTGAATTCTGTCCCTACCAGTGTGTTTCTGAATCCCTCAGCTTTGCTGAAGGATTTCAGCATGCATATGTAAACTTCTATTAAACCAAAAATGCTACGCCTGTAGTTTATAAAAAATACCAAGAGAATCCGGTTTCTATTCAAATTCAGTGAGAGCTCTTAATTCATTCAAGTTTAGTTAGGCGTGGGCAGAAAATCTTGCCTGTTCATACATGTTGTCCTGAGCGGCATTGAGGATTGTTCAGCTAGATTGGCAATAGCTTTGAGAATCTTACAGATTGAAAATTTCACGTATTAAAATTTCATGCATGAGAATTTCATACATGAGAATTTCATGCATGAAAATTGCATTTTCCTGTAAAATGATATTTTTATGCATGAAAATGAAATTTACCAAAAGAATTGTCATGGATCAGAATTCCATGCATGAACAATTTTTCGGGGCATTTTTTTATTTACATGCATTGAAAAGGAAAATATCATTTTGATTGTTAAAATGTCATATTCATGCATGTTTATTTCATTTTAATGAATGAAAGTTCTTGGTACGATTATTTCATGCATGGCACTTTTCGTACGGATATATTTCTAACTAATAGTATTTAGAATATTCAAGATTGTTCTTTCGCCTGAGAGATTTTTCCATTCTATAACACTTTATGAAAGTAGTTCAGTGACCTGTTCAAAGATTCTGGGAGAGTCCTGCCCTGGCCGCAAACGGACCGAAATAGGGAATTGGTTAAACAAGGCACGGACTGGTTGGCCGCCGTAGAGAATAGGGAGTTCTGGGGAGCTGATAGTGCTTGTGCTGACAGTGGTTTGGATTAGAGATACTTTTAGCCAGAGATACGAGCTCCACACAGCAGTAAGTATATGTGTGATGTAGCATGGTAGTCCTCTGAGGGGATCGTATGCCTAATTATCAGTTGTAGCCTTACTATCGAGTGCTACGGAGATCATCCATCATCATAGTACACACACCCGGGCTGTTACGTGGGGAGACAGAACACACAGCTTTATGTTCTCACTCTGCATGATCAAGCACGTGACGGGTAGAAAATACGTATCCACTATTATTGTGTCGGTATTCCTATTGTGATGCGAATGAGATGAGGGAGCACGTGACTGAGCCACCTTTCAGCACGTATAGCCTATTGTCAAACAGTGCCCGCTGCGATAAGGGAAACCCAGACTTCTTCCGTGAGAATCCACGTCTAGGGTTGCCGTGAAAAGGTGTGCTCTTCATTTATGGTACCCTTTTAAAATACCAAAGTATTAATGCGTTGCATTAACACACTGTTTGAAGGAGAGTTCTGTTACGTTCTGGTTGCACTTTTTCATTCCAATAAACCCGAAACAAACTGGTAAAAGGACATCTTTATATATATATATATATATATATATATATATATATATATATATATATATATATATATATATATATATATATATATATATATATATATATATATATATATATATATATATATATGCCTGTACAAACATTCGGAGAAGTATAGATAGCACCATTTGCAGTTTGAGCCCTGATTACAAGGTGTCTGAGGAGCTGATTGCCTTGTTTGATTTGATGAATATGGCGGTTAAAGGGCGGTCAGCTTGTGACAGTGATTTGCGTAGGAACGTGGGGGAAACCCTCATTATGCAACGTGCTCTGCTCACGTAGACCATCTGTTAAAAGATTAGCAGTATTACATTATGCCATGGAACGTGGTTTCATCAGTTGCAGGTAGGCGGCGATGGTGACACCCCCAATTCCATTAAAATGTGAAGCCTGATTTGATCATGTTCATAACCAAATCATAGTTGTAAATTGCTACACGTGTTACTGTCGGCAGACTCGGTCTATACGTGACTGCTTCCCTGTAGAATCATACATACAGAAAATACCACATAAGCGAGGAAATACGAGCATTGAGAATAAAGATATAATTGCCCAGATTAATGCACTATTTGTCATCAAATGAATATTGACAGTGCCATTGTATCAACGCGACTAGAATCGTAGACCTACATTCTACTAGCTGATAACCATTTCGAAGCCTACTTTACTTTGTGAATATGGTTACAGTATACAAACACTGAAATAAGAACAGGATACCCTACTGCAAATACTGCATATGATGTATCACTTATCACATGTAAAAGGCTTGATAGGTATATGCCTCTGTAAACCCTGCAATCTCTTGTGAAATAGCCTCTATACTGATGGAATAAAGAAATGTAAAAACACTGTAATTGAGACACCCCTTGTAACACAGATGATCATTAAACACTTTCCGACGCCCTCTCTTGCTGCACTTTAGTTTATGTGATCATATTTCTTTTCGTAGAATTTCATATATTATGTGATTCTATCTTTAAATTTCGTTGTGCCATGTTTAGGTTACGTCGTGACTAGCTGGGTGTACACGTACATGTAAATGGTTGCGTGTCTGTAGTACCTGGAAACCTTCGCCTTTCCACCAGTCAATGTCAAGGCTCTTACATACCTTGGACCTTATTCGAATTTAGGCCGTATTGAGACAGTGAGCTGATAGTGGACAATGCCAGACCACCCAGCTTTTGGGGCTGGCCCTTCAATATATAAGTCTTCCAAACGTAAACCTACAAATATTTGCTTATATAGCATAGAGAAGCAAACTGATGGAAAATAAAATTCAGCTGATATTTCCACAAACTAAGTTGTGGCATGGGAAGTATGTTGCGAGCCGGTGTCGGATGAGTAAGGTGTCTCACCTGATTCAGCGCCGGCATGGCCACCGCCTGATGAATGGCACCTGCCTGCATGTGGACTGGCACCCCGCCTAGGGAGCAGTGATGCATCACTATCTATATTCTCATTCCATCTAGCTCCTAAGTGTCACTCTAATTTGTTTCGTCTTGGGAGTCTTTTTTATTTTGCACTATGCAACTGTATATACCATCGCATGCAATGCATCCCTGTAGAAGGCTGTGCGAGTCAGACACGCACACATAACTGTGCACTGACTGCTATTCACGCTTAACCACTTTATCAACTATTTGCACAAATGTTTCCTCATATTGATGGCAGAAGAGGAGAGGATATTGTTAATGATAGTCATATTCGCAAACATAATTTCTGGTGACCTTATGTTGCTACTAAAACGAATCTTTGAACTGCAACTTTATGATGAGAGAAATACACTTGAATATACCAGCTGAATTCCACGTGTTGTGTGGTATGCTCCAGATCGGAACAAGATTTTTGTCGTAAAAGCCTTTTTAAGAGAGCACTCATAGAGTTGAAATCCTTTACATCGAAATCAACCATAAGAAGAAGAAGGTGCAATTAATCAGGTGAATACTGGCAACGCCTCCACACACAGCAAACGTCAACTGCAAGCAATACACTTTATTGGACGTTCTTTTTTTGCTTCGTGTCAGGTCATAGGGTTTCTGTGAACAAATAAGAACGGTTCCCCATTGGCCATAGCATTTGGTAGCCCAGACGATTACGTTACAAAATCAGTGAAGTCCCGAGCCCATTCTGCACAGCTCGTAATTAACCCTAGTATGCAGGCTGGGTACTCATACTGCAGACAGTAAGACGTAGCACCACTTCACAACCACCGCTCTGAGCTGTCGGCGTCTCATCCATACTGGCATTGCGACACCGTGCCAGCAGGGTTCAGATGCTCATATCTAGTGTCCAACATAATCGAGGCCAACATAATTTCTCGGGACAAAGCATGAAAACCCGATCCCAACCTCTGACACTGAGAGTTCCCGCGTTGCTTAGGCATGTCCTGTTTTACTCTGAGCTTATCCAAGGTTAGGAAAGACAATTACCAGTGGAATAGGAAAACAAAACTTCCCTTCCAAATGTTGCTAAATACAACTGATGAATGACAATACTTTCAGCATGGTCAGACCGCGGGATAGCTTGTGTTGAACTACATGTATGTAATCTTCGGTTCAGTATCAACCATTTTATGGAGGAAGGGGCATGTACATTTTCAGGTGTATTTCAGGAGTGATCAACTTTTTACAAGATTAACAAAAGTCTGTTTCGCACTGACTATCTCAAACAGGGACGTTGCCAGGAATTTGTTAGTGGGTGTCATATTTACCCAAGCTGAATTTTTTGGGGTGGCGTGGTCAATACTACAAAATCTCAAAGCTCTTAGCGGCGGTGCTCTGGGATTTGCCCAAGGCCCTAGAAGTTCTAATTTTCCGCATACATGATTTATAGAATGGAATAAACATTCTTGAAAAAGATATAGATCTTTTCAAAACCCAGTCGTCTTTATTTTCGTTTATCGTACCTGGCATATAAGGTAGGCAGCACTGACTCCTTGGATATTTCTTCACAACTTGATAATTGTACAGTGCAAGTATTTGATGCCTGCACCAAATGACCAGTCAATCAACGGCCGGTAAAAGAGATACCCGTTGAGGTCAAAATCTGTAGAAAATCTACATACACCAAAAGTATGAAATACAAATTTTGTCACATCTTGAATTGGAGAAAGGTCAATTATAGCCCACTACAGTGACACGCTACTGAGTGCCATAAGTTGCCGCTCTAGTATTGTCAGCCGATAGGAACCCCAGTCGACTGTGTCAGATGTCTACCTGCCCCTCTCATCTCTGGAATAATGGACGACGCACGCAAGCAATGTGCCATGATACATTGGACGTAATTCTGACAGATTTGGTGATTTATGCCAATTGAATGTGTGACGCAATACATCATCGGGTTTGCTCTTTCTGCTTTTGTCACGTCATTTGGAGACTTCAAGCCTCTTTAAAGCATAATTTGATGCCCAGCACATCACGTGGGCGTAGTTAAAGCCACAGTAACGAATCTCGCCCATTTGTTTAACCGCACACTCGATCGCGTTACAGCCAGTAGTTATTACAAAACAGGCCTTTGCTGGGGTGGCTTCAGATTTCTAAACCTTTGATAGATGGAGAAATGCATTAGACATTAAATGGTTTATGCAAGATATATTATCCCAACCTTTCACAGACGCGTGGCATTGCCAGATGTATAAAGGCTCATATTTCATAACTCTCCGTTTTATGCTACACGCAAATTAACCGAATGCAAAGTCGACTGTTCTATGCCGGACTTCAATGAATATATCTCCTAAAGAAAATCATTGAACGTCGTTAAGGAAAACAAGCTAAACAAGTTGTTTTACAGTAAAAGTGTCTCGTAAAGACTATTTCAATAATTACATCACAAGATCTTTCAATCAGTTCAGCTATTCTAGCTCTGATATTTAGATACCCGTGTGATTTTCTAATGTTGGTGTCAATTTTCGTATTGCTTCATGTCCAATCAGCATTCAGGATCTGTCTCATGTGACCAATCGTTAGATATTTACAAGGTTAATACTATCTAATTCAATACTAAATATCAGCTCTATATACCTTGCTAAGTGAATTAGATTAAGCCATGAGTTAATCCTAAATAAAGATACTGGATATTTTAAAAAGATACCATTTTCATGCATCCCAATCTAATGCTTAATAATCCCTGTTGTCACGTATGACTCTGAGATTTGGCTGCTTAAACAAAAGGACATTGATTCGCTAGATAAATTCCAAAAATATGCAGCCCTTCCCCAACACTCTCCTAACGAGACCAGTTCACCACTCTGGGATGGATGAGACTTGAGAACGGTATATATGGGAAAACGCTAATCTTTATTAGAACGATCATAATTAGACAAGATACCTGTATGAACAGAAAAGTCCTGAAACTTAGAGCCATACACTTTAATGAAAATATCGAAGAAGGAATAAAAAATGTACATGACAATCCAACTCTTGACTTGTTGCGCATAGCTATCTTGTTTTGGTATGGTCCAGAGCGTAGGATATAGAAGACTCTGAATTATTCGCTCTTAAAACCAACTTCCATAAACCACTCTGTAAACTAAACATAAATCTCGAATGCACAAACTAGTTAGCATAATGGGTCCGTAACTTTAAGGCAGCCGTGGACATTAACTGGCGTATAGCACATGCACCTGACGCAACAGCAAAGAAAGCAGTTTCTACAAAACAACAGCAAATACGGCAAAAATAACGATAAACCTGGCTAACATCCGAACAACAATGACAACATAAACAAATCGGCAGCCTTACAAGACCGCAAAATAAAAAAGTCCATTTTTGAAATTTACCCTTGCAAGCAAATTTGTTTACGCCGTACTGAGCGTTCATCTTTTTCTGTGTTTCCTGTCAGTGTTGTTATGTACTGGTGTGTTAAGCTGCTATACGTAAAGGCATGCTCCTTGGCTGTGCGCCCACCTGCCATGTTGTGGCAATAACACCAGTGCAGAGAGAGGCAAGCTATGTTTTGTAAGGTATACGTCATGGTCGCTGTCACCACGCTGTTCTGTGGGGTGACGAATCACCCATCAATTACCAGCCCACGCCCCGCATCCGCATCACTGTCCGTATGCAAATCCCTATGGTCTACTGCAACTCTTAGCGCGGTCTCACGTAGCGCGGGGTTACCTACTAGTACCTAGGGGATTGTCACGAATACCCCGAACAGGGTGGATGGGGACGGGATGAAAAGTTCTCCCATTCTTAGCACCTCGTAACTGCGTTAAGCGTAGATCAAATAACTCCGAGTCAACCTCTCAAAAGTTTTGATCGACACACAGTTGTCAAAGAGAGGTGGAGAAAAGTAGATGTCAAAGATGTTAAGGATGCCCACACCAGTTTCATTTTCTGTTCAGAGATCCTTTTTATCTTTGGATATGTAATACCCCTGAGAGTGAAACTAAACTAATGAAAATGTAAAAAAATGAGCCATTTTTTACGATTTTCTGTTAGGCTCTAATTTATGTTTTACCAGGAATGACCAATTTAGGTAATAAAACTGTCATGTAGCAATGTTTTTTTTTAATTTCCAGCCAGTGGAGTAAACCTACCCCCTTCTAGGCCAGCCACACACTGTTTGCAGTGTGGCGTACCCATTACAGTATATATCATGAGTAAACCTATATCCTTATGAAAAAAATAAAGCAACTTTCCTTTAAAAGGGAGGTTAGAAAGTGGGGCTGCTAAATCTTTAGAGGGATTTTAGTTACGACCTTCATAAAGAAATTTATTTTTGTATTTTTTGTACCGATTCTTTTGCAAATGTATTCTATAATACATATCTCAAAATCGAATGAGGGAAGATTTTTCATTTTCACACAACTTCGAGGAGAAACTGAGACTGAAAGAGGGACATGCTGAGGAAAAATATATCCTAAGGTCGTTTAAAGGTCAACCGAGGTCAATCAAGGTCATTTGGGTTATCAAGTTTTCTGTATACTCATTAGCTATCTTGTAGCCAAAATATGTGACAATATGAAAATGAACCACAAATATATGTCCATATATGCTCTCCAGTCCCAATTTGGGCTATTTGGCCCCATAGTGAATGTTTACAGTGTATGCAACATGTCCTATTTATTATATGACCACTGACCAATCTCTCTTTTGATTGGTTAATTCAGGCTACGACCACTTCCTATACTAGGGAATATCCCCCAACCAGTCCATCAAAACAGTTGATGGACTGGCAATATTGACTGATCAGGCACACCATCCAATGAGAGTGCCAGAATAGTGACAAACCCCCAGATTTTCCAAGCATGCCAACAGCCAAGCAGATGGGCTGTGACATGACCGGCCACCATTTTGCCCCCCCCCCCCCCACACAATTTTTTTTTTTTTAAATGAAAAAAAAATGAAAAAATAAAAAAAAGATTTTTAAAGAAAAATTTTTTAGAATAAAAAGAAAACTAAAATTAATTTCTTTTTTTTAAATATATTAAAATAAATAAATAAAAAAAATGAGGGAGGGATTTGATAAGATCTGAACTATTGTGATTGAACATTTGGAAGCCACCTGATAGTGGTAGTTTAATCAAAATGTTTCTTAACAATCTGTCTGATGTGTAATTAATGCTTCTTCCATTTGTCAGTGGTCATATAATAAAACAAATATGGACTGATCCCTCGAGCAAATCAGGTTATATGGACCTCGGGAGAGTGATATTGCCCTCGGGATCAGTCCATATGTGTATAATATGACCGTAAGAACTACATTTCAAAATAGACTTTACGTTTGATGCAGCATAAGTTTGAATATCTGGGGGTGGCTATGACGATATGCGTTTCTTCTTTAAAAACGGATCAAAATATACGTCGATACATCCATAACATTGATTGGAAAAACACCTAGACACGATCATTTCCTTTTGTTTTTGGATATGTGCATGTTCTGTGGATTCTTCTCTTTTTGTCAATATATTACGGGGGTGTTCGAAGTTACTTTTTCGCTATAGAGCTAATACTGATAGGGTATCATCTTGCTGTTTTGCAATCGCAAGTCGACATTGGGGCGGACAATGTATTACCTATCGTTGGTGCAACAACGGAACAATCTCTGTTGGACGCCGGCGGCACTGTAGCCTCGAGGTGAGTCTTTTCCTCAGATGAGCAAAATTAAGCAACATCAGCAATCGAGAAAAAGTTGGTGCGGTGATTTCTAAAACCGTTTGACTGTCATGCATTGGGAACATAATAGCGGAAACGAAATGACAGGATCATTAACGGTCTCTATTGACCAGCAAATTCATCTGAATCTCAACTCGCTTCCTTGGTTTTCGAAAAATTATTTATTTTGACTTAGCAATATGCCTAGATTGAAAAACTCACATCAGTTGTTCAATCGCTAATTGTATTGTATTGTATGTTTATTGACTTTATCTGCAAGAGTACAAAATCATACATATTACAAATGTTTCCTATAGAACAAAAGAAAATACAAGAACTGTTTAAACTGTTAACAAAAATACAAAAAAATACACATAAATACAAGAATTGCACATAGATATATAGGTTTTGTCAATATATAAGCGAAGTAAGGAACAGAACTAGTCAGATCAGGAATGGTACTCCAACTTAAAAAATTGCAGTCTCTTACAGTAAAGTACATTTTTAGTACGCAGAATACCTATCCAGTTGGCAAGTAGTGTTTCAACTCACTGCAATAGTCACGTCAAAAACAGTTAACACTGTCTGAATAAATAGTCTTTAAGGCATCTAATTATATCAATATGTATGCCTGTTTAATTTCGGAATATATTCTACAAATCTCTACAAATCCATCGTTCTGTGATCCGACCCCAATCGAAGAGAGATTAGCAAGGCATGTATACCACAAACCAAGTTAAGTTGATAGTTGTTCTTCAACACTCTTATATTCATAAGGACATTTTAAAATGCGTTGATAATGAATGAAATAAACATGTCAAATAGAATTTAAAATCTGCCAATCAGTTTCAGTTTCAGTTTCAGTACGATGTCTATCATCATGGCTTGCGAGTTATCGCTTGCCTTTCCACTCAGGCGCTCTCCACTAATAATACAATGAATGAAAACACCAACGTCTAGGCTACGTCTAGTTTACCCACTCGAGATATATTATGAAATTAGCGGCCATAAGCAGTAATCTATCACATCGTCTTGATGAGCTTCATACAATAGTAGAATTATAACTTTCTCATCCTCTTGGCAAACGGATTCGATCAAGGTCAGAGTGTAACAGAAACAGGAATGAGCGTGAATCATTTATTTTTCCTCCATTCTTTCACATAAACGACCCTTTTCACTCAGCATAACGCGATTACTGGCAGGTAATCAAATACAGGCAACCTTCATCTAGAGATAAAAGCTTTGCCCGCCGTACGCCAGCTGTCTAATAGTCCCGCCTCGCCACGCCTCACACGTATTACACAGCAGAATACTCTGGCGAGGCGCACCAGAATCATGCCCGCATACAGTACATAATTCAGGTGACGTGTGAGCTTGATTCGTGAATATAGGGTCACTTTAAGGTTTATATATATATATATATATATATATATATATATATATATATATATATATATATATATATATATATATATATATA
>OZ012693.1:44036334-44046334 GCA_963942565.1 Maea johnstoni
GACCTTCGTTCTTCAAGTGTGACCTTCATGTAAACATTGACCAATATCTTGGTCTATGTACAGGAAAACCCCAATAAACTATATATTTCTGAAATTCTGGAGAGGTCAAATATTCTAAACTTATCTTGTGACATCTTCACGATTTCCCTGGGGTTGGCCCGAAAGACATACATGTGGATTTCTAATACATATGTTATTGCAAACAGCCTCCTGGCTTCATAAAAAGTGTATATAGTTTATATAGTTAGAATGGAGTATGACTGCATCTAGAGTGTATATCTGGAGTAGATGCCCAAATGTGAATAACCAATCTAAAAAGGAGCCAGTCGGGTGCTGTATAGCTCATATGTAAATATATAGCAGAGTTCATTGTCAATGCAGTGTTGGCTGAATAAATATGGAAATGTTGTCCACATCAGCCAGAATTGTTGTTGTTAATACCTGATGCGTATGGGGTTAAATGATTGTCCCGTAATTGCATGTCTGACATTGAGTTAAATGTCTTATTTTCGTTCGATGTATTTCATAAGATTCAGGCCTGTTGGTACAAAGCATCTGATTCTTTTGATCCATCTCGATTCCAATTCAAGTTGCATGCAGAGGCTTGACTTTGAATCTGGGTGGCCCTTGGCGAAGTTGAGTACTTTCACGTTCAGGGACTTGATACCTTCATGGCCAGGTTCATTGAAATGCCTGCCAACTATATGAATGTCATTGTCTTGGTTAATGTTCCTGAATGGTCCTGAATTGTGCTGTACGTATCAGGGTGTGTGTGAGATAATCATAGCATGAAGTGTCTATTTCTTTTAATGACTTCATATCATCGAATACAGTGACTACCTCCCTAAAGTGTGCAGAGGTTACGTCTGTCTCGGTTTGGATGTAAAATTTGGGGTCCGACAATTGTCTGAGCCCCTCTGTGATGTATTTCTGCCGGTCCCAGATGACAACTGCACCCCCCTTGTCTGCAGGTTTGATGACAATATTAGCATCAATCGCCAGGTCCTGGAGGGCTTTATGCTCCTTTACAGTTATATTATGATTTCTGATCCTGGGTGTATTGGTATCAGATAAGTCCCTATGGTTCTTGAAAATGAAGTTCTCTAAATTAATGACAGGAGGTGGTATCCATGCCGACGGTAATTTAAATTTAGGATGATTAAATGGATCATGCAGTTGATGTTAATGTTTCATAGAAAACATGTTAAGCCACATACTTATATTTTATTTTTAAAAATTTCTGTTCCAAACGGAATTTAGAGCAAGTTAAAGTCATGATCAATATTTCTAGAATTTCACTATCCTTCATTTTTGAAGTCTGATTAAGAAATAACTGGTCCAGATATCAGAGAAATGAAACAGTTTTACATGCCCAAGGATGTTTTTAATCGTGTAGCAAAATTTCAGCTTTCTGGAATCAATATTGAATGAATGAGGTTGTTTCAAAAATGAGAAGTATGGTGATTTCCGAAAGCAGTCTAAAGCCCAGTCAAAGTGCACAATACATATCTATATTCTGAAATGACGTTATGCTCCATTATAAAACTCTAGGGATTAATTTGGAATAAGAATATGATTTGCTTGCATTGGTAGAATGGTGTGAATATTCAATAGTTTACTTGGTACTTGACTTACTGCAATGAAAAGGGATTTTTAGAGAAGATTATGAGCTTTCAGAAAAGAGGCTGGTACCCCCTGGTGAGTGCTACTCCCCCAGCTGATGAGGAAAGATAACAAGCTATTAGACTGCTAATTGCTAATTGGCTCGCTAGAGTAAGTATTGGAGGAGAGTTGTTGGCTAGGTACTGATCAACAATTCTTTTTCAAATATTTTTTCTGAATATAGCTCGAACCATATAAATAATTGAATAACATAATTAAAATAAAGTAATCATGAAAATAACTATGGGAATAAGGGTAAATTTCAAAACTATTTCGAGGAGAGTTGTTGGCTACGTACTGATCAAAATTTCTTCTTCAAATATTTTTCTGAATATAGATATATCCATATAAATAATTGAATATAATAAGTAGAATAAAGTAATTATAAGAATAACTTTGGGAATAAAGGTAATTTTACAAAATATTTAGAGGAGAGTTGTTGGCTTGGTACTGATCAACATTTCTTCTTCTTTAACCATATAAATAATTAACTTCAAGTATTTTTTTCTAAAATTAGCTCTGATCACAGATAGAATATAACTGGCTCTTCCTCTAATGTATCCAAATCTTCTGGCACAGAAGATATTGCATTCCATTTAAACCCCCTCTTTCTCTTCCTTCTGGAGCTATTTCCAATTGTAAGGATACATTCAGACTGCACTTTCCAGGGCTCAGCATCTAAATGCTCTCCTAACCCTAACTCTCAAATACAGGAACCCCTGTTCACCTTTAAAAGAGGAACCCTGAACATCCTGCAACATACCAGAACATTTCTGGAGCATTTGATTGGTTTTCCCTGAACTGTCTGACCTACACCTCTAAAGCAAGACAGGTGATGCCCAGGAATCACACCTTTCATTCAATACCCTAATTACAATACAATCACTCGTAACTGCTCAATGCCAGCTTCCTGGGTAACAGGAAACTTCTAATACACATTAGAATACACATTCCGGCGACGGCCAGGGGAGCATACCTCCCAGGGGGGATCAGATAAGGAAGGGCTATTATGATCATAGGTAAACATCACAGCTGTGAGCCTAATCTGCCTACTCTCCAAGTAGGCAGATTTTTTAAAAAGTCCTTTTTTTGTCATTTGTGGTTCTAGTTGAGTGTTCTAGTTCAAAGGAATGTGTAGCAAACCTTTTCAGCTTTCACATATAACCCCCCCCCCCCCCCCCCCCAAAAAAAAAAAACACCCTATTTAAAAGTGCGAAGGTCCCGAGCCCCCTTAATTAATGATATACTGGATCAATATTGTTTTAAATATGAGTTTCTCAGTTTTAACCCACAAGCTGAGGAGTTTTTTCATAATCAAATATCCCAAAACCTGTGCCCTATTTGGTTCATTACCCCCATAACAGACCCTATGAGTCAATTAGAAATACTCGATTATAAAGGTTATCATCATCGGCAACACTTGAATTGTGTTTCTGCTGAGTTTAGAGATTCGGTTTCGGCTTCCCTGGTCTGTATTGTCATATCCCAGCAAACCTATGCCATCTTTTGCCTATAAATCCCAAAAGTAGACATTATATATCACTGACATGCTACATTCATTTAGAATATTGATAGTCGTCATTCAACGAAAATTAGTACCAATGTTCATGAGTCTAACCCAAAGTGCACAACTTTTTTCTTGGATCTTTGAGAGAGCGCGTTGATTTGGCACCGAGAAAACATGAGAGTCAGTATTGGACGCCCAGCTGGCGGCCTTAAGCCAGCCCACCTTTACCTAGCATGATACACGTCGTCTACTAAGCCACTGCTCATTCAGACTGCCCTAGATACTGTTTGGCTAATGCTACAACCCTGTACTCGTGTCCTTCTTTAAATCTGTATAGATCTCATGGTTTATCTGATTGTCTTCCCTAAATGGAATTCCGTGTTAACGTTTTTAATCAGGTCTAAGTGCACAGCCTACACCACCTAAAGACCTGTAATCAGAATCCCAAGGACAGACGTGAAAACATAAGCTGTATCTAAAGTGTGACAATCATCTAATTTGTATGCCATTACAATTACCAACTATAGACAGTGTGCAGAAAGAACGTCAGATTTCAAATGATGAAATGCACGTGCCATGCCTATGATGGGAACGGCATCGCATACTAGTAGTAGTAAGAAATAGGATATGTTAGTCGCTAGGGGAATGGATATATTCATCGAGGTGCCACAGGAGTAGCTAGGTGCAAAGAGCACACAGTTCGTATCATATGTTGTCAACTGCTGAAGCTGTATTGCCATATCCAAACTGAATAAAATATGACGCAACTCTGGATTACTAGTGAAACACACATGCTTAAAATGTAAAGGTATCTGATTCCACCACAGTCAAATCTTACATCACTCCCTGCCTGATGGTAATATCACTTATCTTTAAAACCATACAAGAAGATATTGCCTCTCTGGCGTATACGCGTACTTTCTCTCCCGATAGAAAGATGCTGCTTATCGTGTATTTTCCAAAACTGGCTTTGTGATTGTTCGTGACCTTATCCAGTATCCTCCACCATCCATAACTGGCTATTTACGTTTTAGTCTGGCACAAATGTGGCGACAAAAATACATTCCTCTCAAGTTCCACATTGACATGCATACAATCGATTTCTACCCTGTGAAAGGCTTGTATATGATAATGACAACGGGCAGTCGGAGAAACATCCGATGCTACTTGTTGATATTCGATAGTCGTAGAAACAAACCTCCGCCACTATATAGCACAGACACTCTTCGCTTATGTGTGATGTAGCCAGGGACCGGCAGAAGACACTAGTTCACAGGGATAGCACTAACCCTGGCTGCCACATGCTATGATGTAGGGGGTTACCAATAAGTATATTGGATTAAACAGTTTTGAGCACATGAAGTCATTGCGCACACTTACACATCTTTTATCAGAGAAAATCTGGATGGAAAGTGGACGGTAAAGAGACACGAATTAGTCTGATCCAAAGGCACACCAGCTTCTATATATCATCATAGACACATACAGGAACGGATTTAGACACGGAATTCGATTCACTTTTCTAGATCAAATTGCAGGTTAAATTGGTTGAGAAAATTAAAATAAATTTCCGACTAACATAAATTTTGGAAATATTCTCACAAGCCACACGGGCATTCACAATGCAGTACAATCGTGCAATTATGGGTTGGACTGCCCGGTACTCTGAGTAGTAGATTAATATGGAAAGTATGTTCCCACTACAATTGTTATCTGATTAATATACAATATAAGATCTTACACCATAGTTTAGCAAATAATGATAACTTATTGAAAATGGGTATTAAGACAAATGAATTATGTAATTCATATAGTGAGCAAAAAGATACAAATATACATGCCTTCTTATAATGTGAGCATATTAAATCATCTTAGTTTGAAATAGAACACTGGATTTTAAATATGAAAAATTAGTAGAACGCGATTAGATCAAATACAAAAAATCGTTGGCGACAGAGATTTAAATTGTGAGGTTAACTTTATTATTCTATCAGCCAAAAAACATTCTAAACAGGTAAAACTGGACGGACCGGTACGTGACCGTTATTTTGACCTTTTTAGCATGACCTTTAAACATATGAGCTTAACTACGTTACTCAAAACACTTGACGACTGTAAGCCAGCCAAAACTGTCAATGTCAACGTCTTCCCAACATCACCAATACCTATCTTAAGTAATTCCTTTCATTCAGCCATCACGGTCTTCAACACGGTATCTCTAATTGTATGAAGTATATTGAGCAAATCACTATCACTTAGGGAAGAAATATATATCTCTTTATTGCCATTTTTCGTGAACACAAAAATTACACTTTCTAGGGTTAGTGACCTCTACAATAACTCGCTAACTCTGCAATCCAACTGTTGGCCTCAGATAGATGTAGGGCCTGAGGAAGTCATACACTTCTCATCCAGCACTCATGCGTAGGAGGCGACCATTCATCAATACTGCATGAGGCGAGGCTGTAAAACCCTTTCATCATAGTGTGGTCAGCCAGACACAGATCATGCTCCATACCCATAGAGTTATCGGTACGAGTTAATGCACAGCTGAAAGGCCCACCCCTAACACAGCCATCCATTAATATGAAATATGTAAGGGCAGACTAGCTGATCACAGCTGCACTGCGTGGCTTGTCCATAAGCTTTATTGGGCCTGAATAACAAAGGGAGGCCTAGGAAAGGTATGATAGGATAATGCGTGTCAGAAACCTTTCTACCATCAGCCCACGATTCAGTGGTGTTTATTGCTGACTGTCCCGCCCTCATGTTACCTGGGAGTTGGCAGCCGCTGCGGCTGATGATTGCGGTAATAGAAGAGGCATTATACTAAACACAACCTCTACACTCATGAAAAATACATAGACAGCGTAGCATTGACGTATGGGATATCCATTACCGTATAGTAGGAAACATGCCTACACATACAAATGCATGAATTGCAAGATACAAAATATCACATTCTATTGATCAGATAGGACGTATCCAAAAAGGCTACGCTAGGTAACTTGAGTGTCTATTTTGTGTCTGGTTTGATTTGCACTATTCTACATTATTCGGAGAACTACGAGTGACATTCCCCTGCGAATTAAGCTGTTGATTTGATATCATCGTGCTATATATTTAAGTCATAATGCACTTCAAAATCAAACATTACATGTATGAAGCACTCTAATATATTCAGAATGCTTTTGGACGTAATCATTGTAATTTCGTGTACGAATCAATACCTTGTCAAAAAGTTCAGTGTAACATGAAGACTTCTCTTTTTTGGAGAGTAGAAGCAGCTCATTATGGGAGGCATATGGTCGAGATATATGGACAAGACACGGTTTATAATTTGCAATATTGTCAGGAGATGTGGCTAATAGCTATGATCGTGTTGTCCAATCACTGTCGAGGGTTCTGCACGATGCCACTCTGTCCTTTGACTAACTATTAGTTTATCTCTCCGTGGAGCTCTGCTAAAAGCCTCTTAGTGACTCCACCTAGACATAAAAGCACAAAGTAAACTCCCCAAATCAAGTTTCCTTGTGGTACAATGGGGTTCTTTTGTGTTCCACAAAAGGATATTGAGGCTGGTTGGTAAAAATCAGGAGTTTTGTTTGCATCTTATGCGATATGCATGACAAACCTACCCCACTTAGTGGTGCCGATGTATGCGTCCTGCTGATCGGATGTAAGTTATAAAGGCTCATCATTTATCGATACATGGGTCCACAGCAGGGGTATAAGATATAGGTCCTACCATAGAGGTAGTGGGCCGATGTGAGAGGGGGGAGAGAGGCGCACCCATCTCTGGTATGTCTTATGAGATAGGTGGCACCCCTAGAGGTTATGCCGTTTGGAGAAGGGGCTTCAACACTAGGTGTAATTCCTATCATAATTAGAGAGGGGGCACCAATGTCTAATGTAACCCTTGATGGAGAGGACCAGACACACACCAAATAGCAAAATAAAATACAGATCTGTATTTTTTGCTATGTCAAATGGTTAACGAATATTTCGGCCGACCGTCTGCTGTCCGTTTGTGCACAAACGGTTGACCTATGTTCGGTCAACGAATGATCCTGTGCACTTTTTGTGCACTGGAACATTTGTGCACAAATCGTCAACCGACAATTTGTGCACAAACGGTTGACGAATATTTCAGTCGACCGTTTGCTGTCCCAGAAATGCTTATTTGTAACCAGTATAAACACAAATAACAGATATAGATGTATACGAAAAGCCTTGTTGCCCTTGATACTTATGCTACATTATAATACCCCATTGAAACTGGTATGTCCCTTAATAGCATTCACCGTTTGCTGTCTGATACATCAAATGGTTGACTGATGTTAGTGCTCAAACGGTCGCGTGGGCAGATTTATATCCGTTTGCTGTCCGATTTCTTTGTGAGAGAGGGAGCACTAATAGCAGCTAGTTCATATAAATGAGGGCGTATCAAATGCCAGTCAATAGAGAAAGGTTCTTGTAAAACCTAGCTACGACTCTGCCTTCTCTGGTGGGCCGTCGATTAAATCTAGGATCTCCTAGTAGTCAGGAGGTAGAGTCCAGAATTCAAGCAAGAAATCACCCTAGCTTACATTTTGTGTCAAAAGTCGGCAACATTAAATTCTGAACTGATTTTAGGGTGCTGATTTCAGGAGACTATGTTGCTGAAACGGGAAATGTTTCCTTGACACATTTCTGGGGCATTTTCTTTCAAAAATGGCCAAAAACATGCATTTTCTGTAATATAAACCTAAACACGCACCTGGTTCAGAATAGAAACTTCAAACTTGGTACACTTATCAACTGATAGATGCTAAGCAGCACTTTGCAAAGAAAAATGAGAGAATGCACCTTAGGTGCTTGTTTCTGTGTCGTTTTGACCGAAAATCATCAAAAAACAGACATCTTTGTAATTACCCTTATGATGAATTTATACACTGCACACCAGTTAGCAAACTTCTTCTGTCTATTTATTTACAAAAGCATATTCAAACATATGAATATGTTGCTCACTCTAGTTTAAGTTTAACAATGCAAACGTTGAGGACTTTTAAGGTGAATACTCGTAAAAATGTCGAAAAAATACTATTTTTGTATTTACTTTTATAAAAATCATTATGGATTTCATCAAACACATGGAATTTGGCATGATTATAACTCTCATGTTTTATTTGTTCACTAGATTGTCATATCATATGTTTCTATTTCAATGTGCCTAGAGTTATCTACTTTGGCACATTTGCAAGCTCCTGTGCAATGGAAGACTGTTGGAGGTCCATCTGTATATTTGAGTCTTTGTCAACATTTGCAGGATTTGCAATTGCATCCAGTTGTACATTGGCAGCTTATAAGTTTAAAGATGCATTCATCGGCTATGGGAGATTTATTCATGCAAGTCATGATCCAATAGCTCCAATCCCTACTGGTATAGGTTAGTTATTATAGAAGCTTGTTCAGTTAGCGGTTTCCATATCAAGACAGTTACATATTGTATAACTGGTTTATCTAGTGGGCATGTTAATTAAGCTATAATAGCGCACAGCAAATGTCTGCTTAATTTATGTTTCAGCTATATGTGACATTGAGTTTAACTAAGATAATGGCTAGGGTTATGTGTGCTATCTTAATGTTGCGCAATCATCTTTTACTGTTGCTACCATGCTAAATATTTGACACTACATGTTAATTTGTTATACAGTAGTAGTGACTTCTCAAAGTGAATAGGTGTAGTGCATCTACTGTAGGAGTTGGCTCTTTGTTGCTTTTGATCTCAGGAGAAGTATCTCCCCCCTTGCTTTGTCACAGGGCAGCAAATTGGGTAAACCATACAAGGCACAGACAAACTGCTTTACGTGATCGTGTACTTATTCGGTAAGAGATATGTGGAATTAAAGAAAGGGTGCGAAAGAGACAACTCTGCTACATAGGAGTTTAAATCATTTGCTAACTTCAAATCTCTGCTCTGTTACCAACACCACACCTGCAAAAGTAGCATGACTAGATCACTAACATACTTGGTGACGACATGACTATCTTTGTTTTCCAGAAACATGCTTTATGAAAGAGAAATCTTGATATGTATTCAGTGAAATGGATTATGAATAGGACAGGTGCAAACGGGACACGTTTGTCCAATGAAGAAAAAGAAGCTTTTGTGTCAAGAAATCAACAGGAAAATGCCTTAACCACCATATTAGGATTATATACCCCGACAAGCAGCTTGAATACCCTTGTAAACATCCATCATGCTGATAAAAATTAAAATTTGAGTTCTAGTTATAGAAGGGCCTAAGCTAAACTTTCAAAATACATTATGCGTAAAAGGGTTGTTTACTGAGCATGTTGGGATGTCGTGAAGATTGGGGTGGTTCCTTGGGGTTGTGACCTTTCTAATGTGATATGCAGTACGAGATCAAGATAATTTCCACTTCATTGAGGTATACAGGATTGCCATTTTCAATAAATTAAGAGGCTAATATAAACATATTTACTATAATGAAAAGCTACTCTTTATTCTTAGTAGCTGTCATATCACTCTACATTAAGCATTCACTGCATCCTTACACAAAATTAGATACTTAGTTAACCCAAACGTAGCCTGAATCAGAAATTCATTTACATCATTATCATAGATCCAGACATCAATGTCTAGAGGACCTCTTTTAAGCATGAATGGGTGAATGGAATTTATTCAATCACTTATGGTAGAAATTGAAGTTCCTTCATTTGAGGTACGTGCTATGTCAACACAAGCTGGTGTCAGACCTAGGAGTAGGGAAGGGACAAGATATATTCCTCAACCAGAACCCGAAATATAATAGGTATTTGGGTAGT
>OZ012693.1:44051334-44055919 GCA_963942565.1 Maea johnstoni
AAAGGCAGAGATTTCTTGGCCTAGGACTAGGCTAGGAGAAGGTCTAAACTGGGCTCACCTGAAGCTTGCTGTGCGCCGCCGCCGCCGCTTAAAGGCAGAGATCCCGCGGAGATCACACAGAGAGAAACCAGCAGCAGCAGCAGAACCTCTAAGCTAATCACGCATCGACCGCCCATCACATCCTCCATCACACCCGCAAATAGATCTGAAAACATTCAATGGAGAAATCATGGATTCCTATAAAATAGTTTGATCAAGGTCTAGGGATACATACAGAGTAATGCTCGTTGAAGTGTACCTTATGTTTATATATGCTTTTCAGAATAAAAAAATACTGATTGGTTTGAAGTTAACACTCTTACTTCAAGTTGTTAACACATTTCATTATCCAAACATGTTTCTTTGGGAGACAGCAGGAAAGTTGATTGAAATTAAATCGCGGTCGTGCAGTATACATTCCATATACCTATGAGGCTATAACATATGTGAAAAGAGACGAGGGAAGGAGCAAAAGCAAGCTTTCCTTAATCGCATGATGATGTTTTCATTCTAGTGCACTATGCATATTTACTGACTGTGTTTTACATTCATACCGGATGGGCGGATATCGTAGACAATGCTTATTGTCAAAGTAGCGCACATTGTCGTCTGGCCGCTGCTTAGTCGTCATTACGGCTTGGTTTGAGAGACAGTACTATGTTGTAGCGGCCTTGGCGGACGTTGTGAGTTGACCCCGCTTGACTCAACTCTGTTTTGAACCGTTTGTTTTCCAATCAGTTTATATTAGCCAGGGCAAACTAACTAGTGTGATTGTCAAAATAACTTGATGTACAATGTACGTATGGTTTACTATTCCAGTTTAAGGAGATGGTTCTTTAACATTGCCAGCTGCCCTCCCCCAACCTCTAACATCAGCATTCCCTGGTGAAGCAACAAGCACTAAAACCTCATTCTTCTGCCTATCTTACAACGTCCCAAGATACAATACCCAAGGCTTTATGTTCTCCCCTAATTGCTAAGATAAGTGAGGTTATATTTGTCGAAAGCACCCACAACCAGGAAAACAGCGGACTCCTACGCAGAAATAACATGATTGTTTGTTGCTTTCTCACGATTCTGGGGGACTGTCCGGATAACGGAGTGATCCAGGCCTCGCCAGGGAGGGGTCGCTGTATCTCATCACTGACCAGCTTCCAGTTCGGCTCGCGACATGTAAGAAGGTTGCTAGTGACTTGGCGTTAAACTGTGGGTTTCATTTTTATTCCCCAATATCCCAAAACATCAATAGCTGGATAGCAAAGATTTAGCATCACCTGACAGACTTCGTTACCATAGACACAGAACAAAAAACAAAATTCACTCGCTCAAGCCGGTAGTCGTCGTTTGCCATTTTTTTTCAAAATATGTTATAAAACTAAGATGCCACAATCGCATCTTTGATACTCGTGATGGGTGCACATGATCATTTCAAAGACGCAATTTTTCCTTAAATCAATGCACACATCCACAATGTGTTTGGTAATGCTAGAAATTGCATATGCAGTAGGCTGAAAAAACTACTCAAAGTCAGGTGAGCACTTTTCATGCCACAGGGGCTGTGTGTCAATATCATGCTAATAAGGGCAAAAGGGAAACCGGGCCTATGACGCCATAAAACGTTATGTTTCTGATATGAAGTGTTTAACGCAGTCGCCGTTTGAATATACCATAGCCCTGTTTTAACACTGGCACTTTATGAGCAAGCCTGTCCTGCTTGGTGCAGAAGTGAGCAGTAACTCGTGCCTCATACGACCGCGCTCAGGTGTTCGCTAATGGTGATTGGGAGCACCTGTCCTGGAGGGGGAACTATTTAACTTGACAATTTGCCCACATAATCTGAGGAGTGCGTCATGAATGCAGAGTAAGTGTGTATAAAGTGTAACTGATCTGCCATACGTTGCCGGAGAGCTCCTCAAGTGGCACCAAACACTTCTTAACTGCATCTATGCACTATTTCCAGCTTACGTCTCCAGAATGAACAATAGGATACAGATGTTGCCCGGTCCTAAAGGTAAAACATAAATACATGGAGATAACCAGGCAACTAGCTGTCTCTGGAGTTAGAAATGATTGTATGATGAAATCTGCACTGCAGGTGTTTGGGTATGTGCTGTCTATCTATTCTAAAACACATGTGTACATGCTGGAACATCAGTGACGTTAGAGAAATATCGTATATCTTCAATCAGTGACGAACACCTTTGATGAGTTGCCTGGAGGAGAAATATATCCCTCATATGTATGCCTCTTTAACATAATAAGTTAACTAGTGAAGGATGGCACAACTCTTGGAAAACCAATGCTGCACATTCCAAACCGACAAACGGTCAACACCCCTTGGACAGAGATATACTTATCAGATGCTTTGAAGCGTTGTTCGAATATTTCATACGGTTGCTTAGTTTGTACACACACACACACACACATATATATATATATATATATATATATATATATATATATATATATATATATATATATATATATATATATATATATATATATATATAATATATTATATATACATATATATGTATATGTATATGTATGTATATGTGTGTGTGTGTGTGTGTGGGTGTGTGTGTGTGTGTATGTGTGTGTGTGTGTGTGCGTGTGTGTGGATGTGTGTCGATTGGTTAGTTACTATTTCAGGCCGGATGCAGGCTTTAGTTGTACCTAAATTCATTACTAGCTGCCTGTAATAGCTGCCTGGTTTTGAGCAACGTGCAGTCACATTCCCTTCCTCCAACATATGTATTCCTCAGCGTTATAAACCAAAGGTTGGATTAGGTCATTAGTCTTCTTACGTTATATTACTCCTCCTATTACTATTTACGATAACATACATTTCCCGGGTGGGAGGGGGTTCACCTTATAAATAGCATATGCCATATGTATGTGTAGCATGTTGACTCGAGTAGCGATTTACGGATGAGTGCGAAGGGAAGGCGTGAAGAAAAAATATTGCAGGGGATAAATAAAGCGGATATGATAAAACAGCTATCATATTGCATTGTTGGGAAGTACTAATATAAATCCATTACCTTGGTCCGATCAATTATTCTGTTATTTAAAGTTTAATTTGAATTGACGTGTCAAACATCCTATGCACCACCTGTTTTGTGTGTTTATCCTCATACACTGTGCAGCATGATCTAAGTTTCAATAGAGTTCAATAGCTCGCTTTATCTTACAAAACGATAGAGTTTCAAGGGCTCAACTAATATATAGATAATCAATGCATAAGGAGAATGCTTCCTTAATTTTTTTTAACGTTTTCAGACTACCTTGGATTTTTAACACCAGTTTCTATGCTACATAGATGAAGCATCTATACTTGGCCTTTGTAACCTAACACACTCAATCGCAGTCTATATGCATGTTGTCGGAAGTGGTGCGTCTGTCTGGATAAAGGTCTTCCTGAGCGGACTCAGGGATATCGTGACGGATAGTTCCTGTGATTGATGATAGAGGGCAGTCAGGGCAGTAGCCTTTGCCATGCTATGCAGCACAATTAGAAACACATGGCATGGGTATCGCTCAAATCAAGGTCAATCTACCGTTTGGTGAAGCACCTTAAGCGACTACACCTACAGTGAAAAATATACACCTAAACGATAAGCAATAAGAGAGGTAGGTATTCGTCTTCATAAAAAAACAGGTTCCTCCAACGAGGAATGAATTAAGTGCCAGGAAAAGACTCGTCCAGAGAACAATATTCAAGCTATGTTATATCAAGTCAAACTCAGGAACTAACAATAACCCTAATAGTTAGAGATACAGATTTAGTGTAATGCTCATTTAATGAATTTATATTGAATACAATGTTATATAGATATAAACACACAATAAATTTGAATATATATATACATATATATATATATATATATATATATATATATATATATATATATATATATATATATATATATATATATATATATATATATATATATATATGTATGTATATATATATATGTATATTAATATATAAATACATATATATATATATATATATAAATATATATATATATATATATATATATATATATATATATATATATATATATATATATATATATATATATATATATATATATATATATGAATATATATATATATATATTTATATACATATATATATATATATATATATATATATATATATATATATTCATATATATATATATATATATAATATTATATATATATATGTATATAAATATATATATATATATATATATATATATATATATATATATATATATATATATATATATATATATATATATATATATATATATATATATATATATATATATATATATATATATATATGTATATATATATATATATATATAGATAGATAGATAGATATATATATATATGTATATATATATATATATATACATATATAAAATATGTATATGTGTATGTATATATATGTATATATATATATATATATATATATATATATATACATATAATTATATGTATATATATATATATATATATATATCTATATATCTATATATATATATATATA
>OZ012693.1:44056119-44100987 GCA_963942565.1 Maea johnstoni
ATTTATATATATATATATATATATATATATATATATATATATATATATATATATATATATATATATATATATATATTATATATATATAATATATATATATATATAATTACATATAATTATATATATATATATATATATATATATATATATATATATATATATATATATATATATAATATATATATATGTATATATATATATATATATATATATATATATATATATATATATATATATATATATATATATATATATATATATATATTAGTCCAGCGGATAAGGGACAAAATCGTACACTTTTTGATAAAAGCACTAAATTTGGTACAGTGGTAGTTCATGGCAAACAAACTATTTTAAAGATTGGAGGCACTCTGAAATGCCCTAGGTCAGCTTTGGCGGCCATTTTTCAAAATGGCCGCCAGAGGTCATTTCCTATGGAGTTAAATGAATTTCTATCCCCTCAAAACGATTAGCCAATGAACTTCATGTTATACCAGAAGTATCACAACCAATTAACACTTATCTACATACAACATAATTGGACTGGGTAAAAAACGCATTAAAATAGGCCAGAAAATGAATAAGGAACCGTTTTTTATATAGATCTGTCACTCAGATGATATTTTTATTCATTGATTACTTAAAATCAAGCTCCGTGTGTGGTAGAGGGTTTCGAAATGGGTTGTTCATTGATGACTTCAGGGTCATTTTAGGGTAAAACCATGTCATAATGGCCACAAAATGTAAAATTTAGGCATTTGAATTGTATTTTTTCCCTTGCAGTAGTTTCTGGTTCTCCTATTAACTAATCTTAAATATCATGTGTGAACCAGGGTTTCCATTGTGTTAACATGTGATGATTCTCAGAGCTATTTCATGGTAATTTTAGGGTAAAACCATGTCATAATGGCCACAAAATGTAAAATCTAGCATTTGAATTGTACTTTTTCATTGCGGTATTTTCAGTTTCACCTATCAACTAATCTTAAATGTTATATGTGAACCAGGGTTTTCATTGTGTTACCATGTGATGATTTTCAGGGTCATTTTAGGGTAAAACCTGTCAAAATGACAAGAAAAGACAGAGTTAAGGCATTGAATTTGTATTTGTTCTGTTTCAATACAGATTAGTCACTCAACAACTAACCTCTCCTATCTTGGGTGAAACAAGGTTTCTATTTGAGTTGTCTAATGATGATTCTAAGGGTCATTTAGGGCAAAAGCGTCAAATGGTAAAAATCCTGTAACAGAACCCTAGGCTGTAACTTTTCTCAAGCAATACTTACTGCAATCATCTATCTACAAAGCGTATTAAGTATGTAACAGGGTTTCAATTTATTTGTCCTGTCATGAGTCTGGGTCATTTTAGGGTAAAGACTTTTGAAATGGTGACAAGTTTTCATAAGTTCTTAAATTTCAACATGCATTATCAGCATGCAGTAGATCCACCTGAATCATTTACTTGTCTAACTGAATCAAAATGGCCCCTGAATGTGTGGTTTCCTGCACAAAGCTTGGCATTATAAGCATGGACTACTTCTTGACTTTGTAAAACGCATCTTCCTGTCTTGGTGTCTAGGTGTAATTTCGAGCATGCAATAGATCAAGGATCCCTACATACACAATTTGTTTCAACCAATTATATACATATAAAATAGTGGATAAAATATTCAGCTCTCATGGGTTTGAAAGTAATAGCAAAGGATCCTTAAGACACTTGGTAGCTTAAGTTATATCAATAAAGTTGTACCCAACTCAATTAAAATTCTACCATCATGTTAGGGCTGAAGTGCCTCTGAGAACAGTGTATGCCAAGAATACACTAATTGTGATGCTTTCAGGATTGATAGTCATCCAATTATCAATAGACTCAGATCATAGCCTGCTCACCATAACTATTCTTTTGGAAAAGAGTGGTTCAAAAAGGTAACATGACATGTCCCAAAAATCTGCGATTCAATGTTAATTAAAGAAACGGATATTTTAGATTAAATATCATTATTAAAATGTAGGCTTACTTGACTTATGCTGCAGAGGTTATGCACATTATAAGTTCAGAATGATATTATTTAAGCCAAATTGATTTATTAGCCCTACTTTCCATATAATTATTTGCAAAAAATATTGAAATGCCAATGGCAGATAGAATAATCACAGGGATAGTAAACATGATAGAGTTGCATTGCCAACTGTAGTCTTTACTAGTTATTTGTATCTCAAAACAGCACAATTTCAAAAACCCTCAGTTGTATGGGATGGTGGTCCTTTCCTATGATGTCAAATATTGCTTGTTATTGTATTAAATAGCACACGCAACAGCATGTGTAATTTAATTCAATAACACATGCTACTAGTTCAACTATTTTAATATGTGCGTGATATGACATGCACCATCTCTTTACCAGTTCCTCTATGTGAAGTTGTCAAAGTGCATGCATGCCATGTTTGGGTCTCCTGCTGGACCAGCATAAGATTGCCTATGTATATGGTAAAATTAGCTAAAAAAGGTCCATTTTGAATGCCTTTGTAGGTACTTTTAGAAATTAATAAATTCTTCACTTTTGGTACCAACATTTAGGGAAACTTCTCAATTTTAAGGTTAATGCCCTGGTGTTATGTTTCGCTGATGTTTATTATGAGTTATACAAATTCAATGCCTTGACTCTGCTAGATTAGTTGATAGGTGAACCAGAAGATTTTACCCTAAAATGACCCTGAAATGGCCCTGAGAATCATCACATGGTAACACAATTGGAACCCTGGTTCACACATTATATTTAAGATTAGTTGGTAGGAGAACCAAAAACTACTGCAGGGGAAAAATACAATTCAAATGCCTAAATTTTACATTTTGTGGCCATTATGACATGGTTTTACCCTAAAATGATCCTGAAGTTATCAATGAACAACCCATTTGGAAACCCTGTACAATACAAGGTACTTGATTTTAATTGATGGATGAATATAATTATCAACTGAGTGACAAATTTATAAAAAAATATTTCTCATTCATTTTTATGCCAATTATAATACGTTTTTACCCTAAAATGACCCTGAACGCTCATATAGGTCACCAGAGGTCAATTATGTTGTATGTAGATAAGTGTTAATTGGTTGTGATACTTCTGGTAGAACATGAAGTTCATTGGCTAATTGTTTTGAGGTGATATAAATTCATTTAACTCCATAGGAAATGACCTCTGGCGCGCCAAAGCTGACCTAGGGCATTTTCAGAGTGCCTCCAATCTTTTAAATAGTTAGTTTGCCATAAACTAACACTGTACCAAATTTGGTGCTTTTATCGCAAAGTGCACGATTCCACCCAAAATTGTCCCTTATCCGCTGGACTATATATATATATATAAATATATATATATATATATATATATATATATATATATATATATATATATATATATATATATATATATATATATTATATGTATATATGTATATATGTATATATATATATATATATATATTTATATATATATATATATATATATATATATATATATATATATATATATATATATATATATATATAAAAAGAGAGAGAGAGAGAGAGAGAGAGAGAGAGAGAGAGAGAGAGAGAGAGAGAGAGAGAGAGAGAGAAAACAGTGGATGTGTCCAGTTAACTTTTTCTACTAGAATAAGTAGTAGTAGTAGTAGTAGTAGTAGTAGTAGTAGTAGTAGTAGTGGTAGTAGTAGTAGTAGTATTACTAGTACTACTACTTTTACTACTACTGCTACTCTACTGCTACTACTACAAGCATCAAGATCATCACGATCATAGTAATAATAATAATAATAATAACAATAATAATGATAATAATGATAATGATAATATTAATAATAATAATAATAATAATAATAATAATAATAATAATAATAATAATAATAATAATAATAATAATAATAATAATAAGGATTATAATAACGCTTACATTACTACTACTACTACTACTACTACTACTACTACTACTACTACTACTACCGTCTACTACTACTACTACTACTACTACTACTACTACTACTACTACTACTACTACTACTATTACTACTACTACTACTACTGAAATCATTTTCATCATCCTCGTGTCATCACTCTGAAAATAATAATAATAACAACGATAATAAAAACAATAATAATATTATTATTTATATCAATAATAATAATAATAATAATAATGATAATAATAATAATAATAATAATAATAATAATAATAATAATAATAATAATAATAATAATAATGATAATAATAATAATGATAATAATGATAATATAAAATATAATGATATTGATATAAAATAGGTAATTATTAAAATAATAATGAAAGTAATGATACTAATAAGAATGATACTACTACTACTGCTGCTGCTGCTGCTGCTGCTGCTGCTGCTGCTACTACTACTACTACTACTATTACTACTACTAGCGATAATAAGGATATTAGTGATAATCATAATGATAATATTAATATTGAGATTCGGCGTAGTTATAGCTAAGCGTATTATGGAGGGATGGGTAAAACATTTTTTTCATATCTTAATTTTTTTCAAAAGTTATGAAACGTAAAAAATGCAGTTGTTTCTGATTTTCAAAAAAAGATCCGAAAGAAATGGTTATAGAATTTGAACAGGGTAAAATGTAGAATAATAATATATGTTTTTACTGTAGTTAATTACTATTTAGACCAAGGTAGATATTATTATTATATTTTGTTCTTTTGTAACCTATATTAGTTTACTTTATTTGTATTCCTGTATGATTTTGTACATCTGGAGATGTCCGTCAATAAATATACATACATACATACAATTATACTCTTCTCCCGTATTATCTTTCCTCAATACTGGAGGCATTTGGAAATTGCTGGGCCATATCTGAAGGACTGGTATTAGCTCCATTTGAAAATGCTATGCATGTTTTATTCAGCTTTTTATGCCAAAAATGTTACGCCTTGCTGTGAGGGTACTTTTGTTATGTTGAATGTATTCTTCATTAAAAGACCTTTCAGAATATATCTAATTTGTGTATAGGCTTAATTGCCAAATATAAGCAGAATAACTGAAAAAAAGTCAACAAAACTTACGACAGAAGCCACCTTAAATGTAGTGAGGTTTTAGATGGTAGTGATTTCTGAATGCAAAGCAATACTACCACTACTGCTGCTGCTACTACTACTACTACTACTACTACTACTACTACTACTACTTTAAAGTAAAATACCACTATGTAGACTTTTCTACTAACTACATTCCTAATTCTTATCACATTACTACAGATTATTGTACTTCTATCACTACAGCTACCTATAATGATAACAATAAAAAATACAAATATCATGATGATACTAATTTTCATCATCATCAGGCAAGATATTTTGGATAAGCATGAAGGGCCATGACTGCAACGCCTCTATATCTGAATATGTGTCACATAGCAAGATGTATATTCTGTGAGCATTGTGTTATGGTCTGAGTGTAATCCTGCTTTAGATACATGTTATTGATAGAAATAGTACTCTTGTCAGGCCAAATGTACCCATGTTAAATGTGGCGCCACTTTATCTAACCCTTAAAAGCTGAAATACAATGACATTAACTACTCTTCTTCCCGGTCCATACATGATCTTTGTTTGGCAGACATATGACCCTTTATATTAGGCAAGGTTAGGTTAACCTAGCCGTAGACCAATAGGTGGCGCCATCTGCCACCATGGGGCGCGGCCGCAATGCCACCGTATCGTGATATGTTCTCCGTGGAGAGTTGTACTAACATACCAAGTGTCATGCTTTAGCAATACAAAGTGCACGATTTTTCTCAAACTTGCTGGACTATTGTTAGTCTACTCAGTAAAGCACAACTGAGTATAATGAAGGTGTTGTGGCAGCCTGACGCGTTCACTTGTAGCACCCTCGTTACGGAGTATTACATTATGATAGACATAGCATGATTGGATACGCAAATAAAAGCGGCAATGCTTCACCGAGCGTACTACAGGCATACAGGAGCTCATCGTACTGATGCTTCATGTCATATTCATACAGGGGAAATGTTGGAACCACGCCCTTGGAAATGATTAAACATACAGCATGTTTAAAGGGAAATCCCGGGGGGGGGGGGCACTCAGGTACAGAGGGGGGCCGCACCTTAGTTACGCATTTCGCGGAAGAAGGGTCTTTTTTGAAGACCTCCGCATGTCCGCGATTTTGTAAAAGAAGGGTACTTTTTTGTACCCAGGTACGAAGTATGGGGGTCAAAATCCCCTTACAATCCACGAAATATACGCGGCTCTGACGCCGAGTGAATCCCGAAGTATCTGGGCTGCCGAGTTTGCTGCCCCCACTTGCTGCCGCTAAACACGCAGAGGATTATAAAATCGAAAGTTAAAATACGTGTTCCCGTTCATCCAATGTCAGTGTTTTGATAAAAGAAGGGGTGTTTATTTAGTGGAAAAAGTCAGCGTTTTTATTAAAATAAGGGTGCTTTTTTGGCCAGAAATCAGTGCTTTAGGGGTATTTTTTAATTTTGATAACGAACGTATGCGCCCCCCTAAATACCCAAGTGCCCCCCCCGGGAGGGAAATAGACACAGGTACTGTATCATAAACTATGCCTGACCCATCGTTTCGCTGTATTCATTTTTTCTCACAATACAAAGATGGAAACGTTTCCAGAAAGCAATTTACCAACTACAAATACCACACTTGATATATTCACCGTCGCACATACAATCACATTCAGTTACTATTTCAAATACACCTCTGATTTATATACTAGTAAATCAATGTGTACTGAATATACACAGACATGGTAGAAAACCATGTACTAGTAAATTCCGCTTTTGTGAGTATAGTTTAAACATACTTTATTATTTCTAGTATAACAAAGCAGAAGGAAACCAACAGAAAATTCAAAACCTTCAATATGTGTACAAGTATAATGATTTATCTATATCTACCTAACCCATTAACACCCACAGTGACCAAAAGATGTCTAACAATCTTGGAACTATTTTGTTTACAAAGGCATTTTCGTTAAAGCATTCCAAGCCAAAGAACAGCTCTCCTTGAAATATATGTGAGTCTACGCTTTATTCACAAATTATTTTCAAAAGTATGAGAGAAGCAGACAATATCTTTTAGAGGAACTGTGAGTGTTATTGGGTTACACATGGAGTCTCTCCACACTAAACAGTATGAACCAGGTATGTGGCAATTTGCATTAAACAATATATGGCAGGTGAAAACCACTTGGGAAGTGATTGCCTATAAATCATGTTTTGACTTTAACAGCACGACACGGCACCGTTTTAACACAATTAAAGTAGAACAAATGAATAAAAGATCACATTGCCATAACTAATACCAAACCTAATGCCATGAATAATGACAGTATGGATCATATCAAATATGTGTACACTATCTCCTTACGTTAAAATACCTAAAGCAAAACAGTATTTATAGTGTCACTCCTCATAGCAGCACATATCTCTATTACTTTTCGTGGATGGACTACTATGACAATATCGTGAGGGGGTGGAAGCTTAAAAGACCCTAATCTAAAATGTTTCTTTTGCTAACATTATGCAATAATTAAAAACAGCATTATATGGAAACAACATTTCTGATAGCAGTGCCCTGCTAACTTAATGTATTGTTCAAACTTCTTCTCTTCCGTCCCTAAATTGATCCACACTTCCGAAAAGTACAATCTCATATCTAACGAGTACGAACATCTTGTTAACAAAGTAATTCATATTGCCAAATATGTTATTGTCCCTGTTGAGTTCCTCCATTGGAAATGCTTACTTCAAATGCCACTTCCTTGGGTGGGTTCTGTCGAGACAATGTGAGCATTAGGATCAAATGGGTTAATCATTATATAACGGCAGGAGGTTAGTGCCAATCCTCAACTGTGGCTTGAATTTAGGTGTTGGTAATTGGAATTTCAATGACATTATCTATTGAAAAGCATTAACAGCAGAATGAATTTGCTGTGATTGATGTGAATTAAACTCATTGTCTGATAGTTAAAGGCAATAGAAAATGATGAAGTGATTATTTGATGACGTTATATCAGTAGAATGTCTCCTATTTGTACATGACTTCTCATCAATTAAACACCGGGAATTAGAAAATGGCATAATCGAAATTTGCAGTAATTAGCCAATATGAAATAATGAAAAAAAGGTGAGAGTACAGATTTCAATATGAAAACTATACTAGTCTTGAGTAAAATAAAAAGCAATATGAAAAACGCAACATTCAATTAGTTTCACTGACAAACAGTAGATGAATGATAAAATGTATCAAGACGTCAACTTTATTATGATAAGAGAAACACCATTTTCAAATTTATTTTGAATTAAAATTTGCTCAAATAGCATGCGAAATCCCCATTTTGTTTGGTCATTGGTTAACATAAATTTCATTACTTTTTAGAATCATGTAGACAATAAATGCAAATAAATGAGAAAAAAATTAACTTATACGACCATTTGAACAAATCTACGTATACGTATACTAACAAATCTACGTATACTAACCAGGATCATAAGCAATTAGCAATTGACTCATTCTGATATATACACGCACGCCCGCCTATGCACTCAATATATCTGAAGAAACAGTGAGATTTTAGGCCAAGATTGCCATCATATGATATTTAGTTTATTTAGACATTTCTCTTTCAGGATGTCGTAATACTATCAATGATTTAATGAACGTCAATAGTAGTATTCTAAAATCAGTAAAAGGCAGCTGATCTGAAAAGTTGAGTATAGATATTGATCTTGAAATTATAGAAACTGCCTTCAAATACTTACATAAGTCTTTTGAAGATTGGTATGTAATATATGCAATTTAAGATTATATACCATAGAGATGCAACAGATTATCTTTTAAAGACAATGAGACTCAAACAAATTCAACTCGTTGATCTTATGATGAGTGCAACGAGACCAATACACATATTCTTATAAAATGCCCAACTCTAGTATATTTTGGTAAAAAGATATAAAATTGATTTCTCATATGTACAATGAAGTGTACAAATTCTAATCTTTACAAAAGCTATTTGGAGAAAAAGATCTGGACTGTAATGTATATCTCATTCTTCAAATGTGCAGCATCCTACTTCATAGGAACAGACACTCTGTATAAAAGCTTGGCAAATATTGAATTAAACATGATTTCATAATATTTCATAATGGAGTTCAGATCATCAAATCATATATCCAAGAGATTTCCCCTTTCTTAATCGTATATATAGCCTTTCAGTTACCGTGACCGTGTTACACAACTACCATGTGAACCTCTCTTACTATTCAGATTGTTCTTGTTTTGCTCTCTTTAATTGCTGTGAGATACCTCGGATTAAAAAGAGACATTGGGATAGATACAATATAGCTGGATGTATGCATGTATGTATATATATATATATATGTATATATATATATATATATATATATATATATATATATATATATATATATATATATATATATATATATATATATATATATATATATATATATATATATATATATATATATATATGACTTAAATATTGCATCCCAGTGGGGGTAACCTGATGGAATGTCTTCCTTTAGGAGGATGGTTTTCACTCGGGCTTCGCCCTTGGGAAAGCCATTCTTCATCAGGGTGACATTCCATCGTTGATGCAGTGGAAAAGACCTTGTGCTGTTTTGTGCTGTTTTGGACAAGGTCAAGATTACAGACGACTTATGACGCCAGTGAGGGAAGTATGACAATACCTCAAGAGGTGGGACAATGCCTCGGGAGGTTGAGTATTGCCTCGTGGGCTAATACTAGGATGGCAGCTCTGTCATCAGAATGATAGCTTTAGCAGTTGAAAGCCCCAAATGACTTGCCACACATCCCAAGGGGAGCAACTCCTTCATTTCTTCTTTTGGCTAACGAGTTAAGCACATTCGCTGATTACACAATGAATGGATACGTCTCTAAAGCTGATCTATTCCTGCAAACTGTATGAGCAATGTTAGATGGTGGGACGCACTCCAAAGTGTGCAATATGGTGGCACAGTAACTCTATTGACAAATTTGCACACAATGTTGTCTCATTTCACTCATCTCATGCTCATTGTCTCGTTGGACCAGTTGAAAGCACATGCTGAGTAACCTTATCTCACTACAAGTAACAAAACAAAAAGTGGTGAGCGGGCGCATATCACCTTAACATATCTGTGGTCTTTTCTGTGTCTGAGGGTGACATATGAAATAATGTGTGAATATATGTCATATAAACTACTACTACTAATTAGCCCATTGCCAACAATACAAATCTCGCGTGTTTGTATTATTAGCAATTGTTGGCGATGGGCAAATTTTACAATGGGACCTAATGAGCAAAGTCAACATTTAGCGGGGTTGAGACAATAAGTATGTTAATACAAACACGTAGTACTGCTCCTAAGATGTTTGCCAAGTTTAGATAGCAAACTCGAACGTTTTGTCACAAAAAATGGAAAAAGTGATTGCCAAACTTGAGTCAGACAGACTTTACTACGACTGTTTCTGCTGCTACTGATGCTACTACTCTTCTACTTCTACTACGACTTACTACTACTACTACTACTACTACTACTACTACTACTACTACTACTACTACTACTACTACTACTGAGCTCAGTGAGGTGTTATGATGAATTGACATTTCAAGCATCATTATACTGAGTTGGTAGTTGTAGGATGGCGCTATCATCAAATTACTCTCCATGAATCATGTAATTGTTGCACAGTCAAATAACGAATATCCCGAACATCCAAAATGAATCAATGATGTGTGTTTTGTTAGCAGAGCAATTCCGACTTTAATTGCATTTGATGTGATGGGTAAGTGACGTGAGTTGAGACAGCGTGGCTGGTCTTTGGGGCAGCTGGCTGACGGTGTGAGTGACAGTAGGGATGGTAACGCTGAACCATGAAATTCACAAGTGTGAGATATGTGCAGTCATTGAGAGCCTAGCGTACTTACATTGCAACACAAAGCGCAAAATTGTTTCATTTTACTAAAACAAAAAGGACAATATACAATCGTTTTGACTATAGATGGAGAGAATAATCTTAGTTTAAACCATGATATCGTTATGAAAAAGAAGAACAATGACTATAGTTATCATGTGCCGCTAACTCTTCCGTTAATCTGATGATGATGGTCATCATATCGTATGCCATACTCCTTTTCCTAATCTAGAAGGTTTGATATTTACTTCTCAGGCTCCCCCAGTCGTGAGGTAAACAGTTTGTGTGTTTAAGATATCAAACAGATCCCTAAAAAATAAGAAAGTTTCCTTGTATCTCAGGGTCTATTACAAAATGAATTAGAGTCTCATAATGAACTTCAAATATTTGCAATATGTGAGTTTTATCATATTCGAATGAACAATGCAATGCCGGCAAAGGATTCCGCATTGTCAGTTATTGCCAAAGTCTATAATCGATCTTGGCCCTTATCCAAAGGATATATTCAGGATCTGATGACTTCCGAGCCTTAAGTATACGACCTCATTCAACGGTGAGACCCTGATAACAGATGGCGAACACTGCACTACAGCTGGTGGCCTGTTTTGCTAGTCGCCCATTAACTGAGAGACTGATAATAATTATAACAATGATGATAATAATAATAATAATAATACTATATCAATCTATATTTAAAGTCTCACTCAATATGAATAACCATATTACAGACAAGTAAAATCACATGCATGTTCAACAAACTGACCATTCTAAAAACAGTTATGAGAGACATTAAAGCAAATTATTAGTACACATCACTGAGATGTTAATTCATTAACACATTGGTTATTGGAGAGTACGTTCTCATCAAAAGGTAGTTATTTTATCAAATAAGAGATATATGCATTATAAATTCTATTCAAACATTATCAATAAAGTAATTGCACAATAGCACATCGAATTTTATGAAAGATGTAAATCATGTTAATTGCTAATTAATTTCAGCCTCACTTCAAAATGATTATCTCTAAGTGATTGATATGAAACAAGCAAATAAGCAGATTGTTGTCAGTTTCATTACTATATCCCTAAATCTTTTTTGAAAAAATAACATTAGTTGTAATTGCATCGTGGGTTATTTATCTGTTGTTTCGTAAAGCATCTATCAATTACAGCTGGTAGTTGTGATATATTGTCTGTAACAGATCTAAAGAACTTGTGGACCTGGCGATAAGCGAACGTACATGCTATTTCTCGCGTTCATGGAGCGTGCAGAACAGAAACTTTTGTCAATTGTCAGAAGAAACTACAATGATAAAGGAGATATTAAATGGGTTATTAAAACGGCCGTAATGAAAAAATGTACGGAGGGGGGGGGGGGGGGGGGGCATGTCCGTATGTGATATCACTTTTAATTATCCATATTTTCGAAGTAAAAGTCTACGCAATTTGCATTCATCCTAATTTGGTTCAACTGGTGAAAGATACATTACATATATTTTGACTTATAAGCATCATCTTACTTCTTGTTCATAACTTGTTAAAGCTGGGAGTATTGAGGAGTGTAGGGTAGTGCAGGAATCGCATACATAACCCTTTCAACAGTGCTTGAAGATTAGTCTCTCGAGCATTCCACGTGAAGCAAGGCCTGAGACTGTGTGAGCTGAATTGCTCTCCTCTGACACTCAGGGACTACGCAGTGACGGGTGCCGGTGTATCCGGTGATCACCTCCAACATGCCCTTCTTCTCACACGCCCCGCCTTATAGACGTCGGAATAAAAGTGCGCAGTCAAGGACTGCACTGGGAAATGGCTCGAACTTTGCAATAATTTTAGTTTCTAACTATACTGCAACATATTAGGATGCTTAGCGTCGTTGATCAACTTTAAACATTTTCCAATTATTTGATGGAGTGAATGTTTTCAAACATAATTCTATCAAAGACTTAGATAACTTAGAATATATCTATTGAGAAAAAGATTCTTTATTTTTCGATTTTGCAGAATTTCGCACATACACTTCACTATTTTGTCCAGTAGAAGCTGCTGCTACTCATGAATATTAGCTGACCAAGTTGCGCACCTGTCATGTCGACTATAGTGAGGCCACAGTTTCTAAAATGATTTACTTAGCCTATACCACGATACAAAAATATCCATTTCCACATTACATGTAGTTAGTCATATGATATTTCTATATTTGCATTAGTAGTAGTTACTTGTGTTTATGTCATACTTAGATGGGGAAAATGCTAGAACTGGTGCTTGATCTCAATTGAAGGCTGAAACTGAAATGACTAGAGAGGATACTTCTCCTGAAGATGTGTTTTTGCTATAGAGGGGAATGAAGCATAGCCGCCACGTGTCGCTGGAAGTTAATAGGGCGGCGGGTGGGTTGTGATTCATGTGCTGGGATTATCCGCTGACAATGCCGGTGGAGTTGATCGCTTAAAGGAAAGGCGTAGCTGTCTAGCTTAATACGTCATCAAAGCGAGCTTTGATTGGCAGCTAGTGCAGGAAATTTGCATCCATTGTCTGCGAGTCACGTAACAACAATAGGTGAGATCTATGCGCCTCTTGATTTGACAGCGGTCTTATTACTGGGCACAGCGCTAGAGGCAACTTGCTTCCGAGGGATCTGCCCGTAAGAACAGTAGCCTTCAACTGAGGTAAACGGCAGCCAGCAACAGCATGTCTCAAACTGGTAGAACGTGGTATATAGTGATGTTGACAATAGTGGATTGCGGAAGGGAGTTGATTTTCAAAAAAGAGCACCCAAAAATCAAAGTCAGGCGTGATATTGAAACCATGCATTAACGTTACGTATGGGAAAATTATAAGGCTGTTTAGCAGCTCATGTTGCAATAGGGGAACCGCATTACGACAGGGGTCACGTGCTTCCATCTTGTCCCTGCCATGTCAGATTAGAGAGCTGTGTCGTGCGTATGTTGAAAGTATTGCTGAATTGGCCATGCATAACCATAACTACACATTGAGATATGGAACTGTGCGCCGGTCTTCCTATTTTGGAAAATGTAAATGCACCCCTCTGTCATATTTGCCTATTCTTTGCGCTCTGTTGCGCCCAGCTCCACTATCTTCATCTTACCTTCCATTCATTTCATCTCACCTCCTATCCCCTGCATCGGATTTCCTCTAGACCACGATGTATAGGGTATAACTATTTATGATAAAAGTTCCTTAAGCAGATTGATTTTCTGAATCATGTGATACATTTCAGAAATATTTCAACTCGAAGTGATACTTGTGTGTCGGTTGAGTTTCTTCCCTGTGCATGGCAATCCGAGTAACTACTTATCAACTGTGATGATGAGATCACATGACATAGAGGTGCTGTGCTTCGCTAGTAGTATCACATAGAGATGAAACAATCGATCATCATAATAGTTTGCATCATAAAATAGTTGGTTCATGCATTCATCGCTCTTAAGCGCCAAAAGTGTGATACCAATGGACTTTATCAAGGCACAACTTTATGCTGTCGCAAAGTCAATAAATATTCATACATACACAACATGTTAAACAAGAACATGGAGATGATCTCCCACATCTTATATATTGTGAATTATATGGTGTCTTTGATTTATATAGGCAGGTTGTATTGACTCATTTTCTATGGAGTGTACCTTGAAAACTATGGCCACATATCATCAAATCGCCATGTTCGAAATTCGAAGAGATTTTGAACCAAACAAAAAAGGAACTATCTCCAGAAGTTAGAGCAATGTTTCGATTAACGCCGGGGTAGTGTGTACGCTTCTGATGTCAACAGGTTAGGTGACGTCCAGCCCAGGCTCCCAGAGGCTCCTGATGCTCTAGCACTAGCTGTTAGTACGGCATATTTCATAGTTCATTTCTAGAGCAGTCAAACTTCATTTCATCCTCTTTATAAAATATGCATGTAGATTCCAGTTAATATATATGTCTCTTCCAGCCAGGATGATCTGATGACTTTGCAACAGTACACATCAAAGATGAGTAATGCTTCGAAGGAAGGGAGGGAGACATTTTTACGTCGCTTTCAATAGTTTAAGAATTATCGAAACACGGAACAGGGAAGAAAATTCCCTTCTATTCACGAATAGTTCCAAGCGGTCTTTCAGTTGCAGAGGGACCATAGACAGCCTCCACAACGATCAACATTTATATAGCGACCGGGCCAATCCAATGGGGATCAAGCGGAGACTCGAACCTGCGTATTCACCTTTGGAAGACAGGCATCGTAACCACTAGGCCACTGCAGATCACTCGGTATCAAAAGTGATATTTGAAAATAGAAACAGAAATTGGAGAGAAGGTTTTGGTCCAGAAAATGTATAGATCTTGCTGTTTCATTAAGATGTTTCTCTCTGCATGAAACCTGACATACTAATGGGTTAATATCTCCAACGTAGTTGAAAGTCTTGCGTCAGTATTTCAGAAAAGATGCCTCAAAGTATGTTCTCTACGATATGCGTGAAAAATGAAGTAGTTTTCATTGGGAGGACACTATTTTGTTTTACTGATTATTTGAGCAGCAAAAGAGTTAATGTAAAGCAAAAAACACATCCATTTCTCACTGTTGTCTTTTTGTGAGATCCAAATGACAAACGAATAGATAACTCATGATGAAACTGTTCCCAACGGTGGTCCATCTTTGGGAACTAACTTACTGGATAGCAAATCAGTATATGTTAGTTGTGACTTTATAAATATAGCACCATATGCCATATGATATTCCTGACTCCCATTGGCAATCTACATAGTTCGGAAGTAGATCAAAGCCATAGATCTGCGTGTTTTGAAACTCACCTTGAGACAAACATATGCTCAAAGAGGATATTTCGTTTGATACGTTTCCTTGAATACTGTTTGTGTGTGTTTGAAACGAGATCAGGGTGAGGTCGTGTTGTCCAGCCCGCGTGTAAGACCTCTCACTATACAAGCTTTACTGCTAGAATATCATAAACCTTGTAGACATTTCAAACGTCACTAACGTTATCCTTTTAATAAACAACGTTAACATTTCAGCTTTATTGTGCCAAGTTAGTTAAACCACCTCAATTCTTTCTTCATGGACTCACATAAGCTTCGCTAGTTTCTTAACTTTCATTCATCACAGTATTCACATTCATTTAGCACAATCTATCTGTCATGAAATCAAAACTAATTATGGAAAGTGTAAATTATAAACCATTGAACTTATTAGTTTATACAATAAGTATTCTATTTTACAACTGTTAGAATTGGAACATTCATGAATATGGAATGTTTGTTATCATTACATTTTTCATTAGTGTGAGAGGAAACTGATTTGATAACGCCTAAATACTTGCAATTGAAATAAGCAATGGGCATGTTGTCATTTTTCTAACTGGTTTCGGCTGAGCTCTAACATCAAAGGGACGATGAATCATGTATAGTAATATGTAAGCACGTTCCGTTTGTTATTCAAAGAAAGACTCATGACAGGTAGTGCTCAACATAAATGATACAGTAACAGTACAGGTATGTTGGTTTAACTGAAAATAAATTTGCTAGACGACTGGTATATTAAAGATGTTGTCTTAGCGAGCGCCACAAATAACAAACTGCACTTACCAGGTTGAGACTTTGCTGCCAAAGTTCTTGTTCTCTATGACCTTTAGATGTCCAATGTACGCAGAAAATGTCAGAAAAAACTTGTCCTCGCTATGCAATTCTAACTTCAAAACCAAAAATCGAACGGAGAAATGCCAAAAAAGACAAAAATCAAAGCTACACTATTGTTCAGTGAAGCGTCTCAGGTGGATCTGTGTAAGTGTCCTTCCCCTAGACTGCAACTTTGTGCGACGATGGGGCTGGCGACGACGGCGACGAGGAGGAGGAGGAGGAAGAGAGCGAGGAGCGGCGGTCGCTGGAGTATTGAAGGGCTGACTGCGCGCTGCTCGGGCCTGTTATATAGTGCAGCCGTCGCCCGCCGCCGCCGCGCGCCTGGCTGACGTGTGCCGCTGCTGCTGCTGCTGCTGCTGCTGGCAGCGGCAGCGCAGAGTGGGCGAGCATGGCGGGCGGGCGGGCGGGCGGGCGGGAGCCGGCCTGACCACGCTCGCAGCAGCAGCAGCAGCAGCTCCCGTAACAAAGATGCTGCATGTGAGCTTCCTTTCATTGGCTTTCTTTAGAGTAAGGCATTGAGGAGTAGTAAGCTATGCTTATATGGTGTTAGGTCACATGATGCGCTTCTGGTCAAACAAATTTAAAACGGGAATAGATGTTAAAGTTGTATTGGTATTACGTATGTATATGTATGTATCTTTATTGACTGTATTCTTTCATACAGGTGAGGCACAACATAATGAACTCAAAATAGAACACACACTAGATGTTTTTCTGACAACAAAGAGACTTAGGAATGTCTATTTCCAGGAGTAGTCTTTGTTCAAACGGGAAATGTGGTCCTTGGGAAGAAAAGGGGCGGTCTCTATTCGGAGGTAAATATAGAGTTATTTCTCTCGGGGGGGGGGGGGGGGGGGGGGGGGTGTTGGCAGGGGGTCCTTGTTCGAAGGAGGTGGTCTCGCGGTCAGGTTTGACTGTACTGTCCAGGGCCAACAGGCGTTATGCTGGGCAAGTCTGCACCACGCCCATTATAATCGAAATCGAAATCGCCTATATCTAGCGTCTCCTTCCAAAACCCAGTTATGAGTTATGTGTATTTGATATCAATAGTTAAAAACAATATTTTCTGATATTGGCCCATTTACTCCTCAATGCGTTTAGGCAGAAGGGCGGGGAAAGAGTGCATTGCTAACAGTCTGTGTCACGGTGTATACCTGTGAGAAATGACAAGGTTCCCTAAAAGTGTTTGAGTCTGTTTATATGGCAGCGTGTCACGTATGGCCTTATTCAGTGTGTTGGATTAATTAGACGACTTGCCATCCAAACTGACCGTCAGATAGCGGTTAGATATTTAACATTCTCATTGGTGCATCAAACGACACATTAAACTCGTTACATACAAATAACTTTCTTGTTTGTGTACCAACGTGACCACTTTGAACACATTACATAGTTACGCAGAAATGTCTTGTGAGTGTATTGAACGACGTATTGATCAGAACATATTACATATGAATACCTTTCTCGTGGGGGTCCCGGCGTCTACTTGAACGTGAGCGTATCATTTATACATACTTCGACTATTGTATCCTTAAACCTTTTATTCAATTGACCTATTATCTAAATCACCTATTCCATCTTATTCTATTTTGAATCGATTTATTCATTTCACTATTTGATTTTTATCAAACATATGTGTCTTTATTATCAGCCCCACCACTATTCTAGCAGCTGATTGGTCAATGTATGTGTTGTACTGGACTATATTGGAGTTCTAACATTGCTTTTCATTAATCATCAATGTTAGGGCCCCGATATTGATAATGGCTACCATCGCCATGGCAACTAGAGATTTGAACTAAAGGTCACAGCCTAATTTTGGACACTAAAATATTATTGCGAACGTAACTACATTCTCCCCCGACAGAGATCGCTTCTCTTAGCAACAAAGAGTTAAGATGGCGGACATATTGCTATCCACAAATACGCTGGAAATTATTTCTGCCAACACCTTGTATGTCTGGCAGAAAATAATTAGGATGGATTTAGGTTTATATATCGAAAATTCAAGGTACAAGAACCTTGAACTTATAACTTGCAAATTGTGCTTATCTTAATTCAAAATTTATGTTTGGGTGGGGGGGGGGGTGCTAGTTGATGATGATGGTAAGAAGTAATTAAGATGGCTTATGGTTCGTAAATTGCTAATTCAAGTGAGAAATCCTTGCCGTTTGCTCTACGTCGGGCGAGTCTGACAAAGTTTTCTCTGATGTCTACTGAACCTAGAAGTTATTGTAATTATCGAAATGTTCGGTAGGGGAGTAGCTGATGATATATTCGTTTTTCTCTTTGTAAAAAGGGATACGGCCTGCTGTCTGATTTCAGGCCTCCTGCGATATGGCTTGCTTTTCGAAGACACCAGGCCGTATCCCTTTTTTTCACAAAGATGATAATTCACATTTACATAACACTGATGTATTGTTTTGACGATATGTGTATTCATATTTGAGACGATAGTACCTACAATAAAATGTATGTGTGTAAAGTTCTGCAATTGAAGCCAATCAAAGTCTTGCCTTTAGGCGTCAAGCGGGGAGGAGGGAGCGAGTAACTCCGATGCTACAGCTGACCAAGCTGGGAAGCGGCAAATTGATATAATCGACATTTACAGAAAAAATGACATAATGCAGCGTGTTTGGTTGTTCTGCAACTATTTTGGTAGAAGCCTGGAGAATGGTTGGCCTGTGAACACATGTGTTATGATACCTGTGCTTATAGCTATTACGCGGCGGTGGGAGTGTGACCATATGCGCACCTGCATGCCTTCCTTGAAGTATAAGCTTCTGATAGTGAATCGTCCTACGGACGTGTGTATGTATGTATGTATGTATATTTGTTTGTATGTTTGCATGTATGTATGTATGTTTGTATACATGCGTACGTACATACACACACACACACACACACACACATATATATATATATATATATATATATATATATATATATATATATATATATATATATATATATATAAACTTGCGAACAAAGACTGCCCTTGGGAAGAATAAAGCGGTCTTTGTTCACAGGTGGGCTTTGTTCGGAGGGTTGAATACGGATGCTATTTTCATAAGGGTGCATAGACTGCATACCATTTTTTCACTGTTTTATCTGTTTCAAAATAAAGCACAAATTGAAGGCACAGCACCTTGCTTTCTGTGCCTTCCCAATGACCAAGGGCTTGTGTTTCTTACCCACCATACTGGCAGTTAGTGCTAGAGTAATCCTCTCCTTGGATTGTTTTCCACCAGCACAGACCTCTCCTTTGGTATGAAAACTTGTGTTGGTCGTTTCACGAAAAATCAATCCTGTTTCATCAAAATGTCAGCAGGTCTGTACCCCACACCTAGTGCAGGGAGGTTTTCCTTCCAGTCATCAACAGTGGTTGTATCAACATCACCCCTCTTACAGTCATTGTTCTGAACACTATGTTGTTTCTTTCATGTAATGAATCAAGCCATCCATTGGATGATTTAAACGTGTCATTGTTGAGATCTTTTGCGAATTTCAAAACCTGTTGCTGGATCAATGGCCCACTGACAGGCATGCAGCGTTTGTTAGCATCTTGAAACCAGTTTAGACACTTCATTTATCTCATCATTTTCTGAAGTTCTGCAAGTTCGACGTAGAGCTTTCTGGCCCAGAAATGTTGTTTTCATACTCCTCCAGCACCTCTGCCTTTCTCTTCAAAATGTTCTGAACACCGGTTTTACCAACTCTAAAGTCCCCGGCTATCTTATAAGCACTTTCTTTTAGGTGGCATCTATACCTGGGTTATCAACTGTACGTTTGCATCTGATGTTTTAACTGCCGATGTCTATCTGATGCATGTCTTCATATAGGATAACAGAAACGGGAAAATCGGTAGGGTTTATGTCTGACCTAACTAAAGACATGTGCCCTCATTTTTCATTAAGACAGAGGATGACAAAATTGCAGTAGAACGTTAGCCAGCTTGGGTTAAATTGCACTTACACTGGTCCCCACCAGGCTTTGGTTAAATTACAATTGCATCCAACCCCTTCATGTGTGTGGTATGCATTCCTTTCATCCCCTCACAGAAAAAGTAATGTTTATGATATACTGAAAATCAGTTTTCCAGGAGTGGTCTTTGTTCACAGGGGAAATGTGGTCATTGGGAAGAAAAAGGGTGGTCTCTGGTCTTTGTTGACAGGGTTCTCCATTGGGAGGGTAACTATAGAGTAATGTCTCTCGTGGGGGGGGGGGGGGGATGTTGAGCGGTCTTTGTTCGCAGGGGATCCTTGTTCGGAGTCGGTCTCTCGGTCAGCTTTGACTGTATATATATATATATATATATATATATATATATATATATATATATATATATATATATATATATATATATATATATACATACATACATACATACATGTACATACACTCAATATGATGTTGGTACGCGAGTAAGAATCTACATGTAGTTGAATATGTTTAACTTTCAAATGTTATATGTACGTATGGCTTTTATGTACATTTACATCATATGAACCTTGATTACAGATAAATAACATACAAGTTTCCATATGCCTAGCTGCCAGCAACCGTTTGCGTCAATGTTGACGGCAATTGCATAGTGCATATCTGACATCATTCTCTTAGAAATGCAACATGCACACACCGACACATTAAAGGTGTTGCTTACAAAGTTATCAACCAATGCTACTGCTAATTACTACCTCCAAGTTTTAAATGTCCCCTGAGGCAAAACCATTGACCTCACAAGGCAGGTTAAAATGTCAAAGCTTCGAACATGTTTGATTCTGTGTTGGCGAAGAAATTGATAGCCGGAATCCGGCATTAACATGGTGGCGGCAATAACGAGCAGCATCTCTAATTGATGGAGAGTTGGTTAGCAGGCTAGCAGCACTCCTTGTTAGGGATGCCCTGCATTGTCAGGCAGCTTTGAAGTTGAGCAATTATAAAAGCTGATTGAAGCTCATAGAAATGTATTCCGTGATTAGCAGCAATTAAGCGTTTGCCCTTCTCATCAGTCGCCACTTAGTGTGGAGATAAAGCCAGGCGATAGGCGTCATTCATATAGCTGCGGCGGCCAGTCACAGCTACTCGTAAAGCTGCTCTTTTCCTCACCAGTGCAGCCAATAAATCAGCCTGCCTGCAGTGTACGTAGTAATTTGTGGTTAGGTCAATTTGCGTGCTATTGGGGAAGTCACATCTTGGATTCATTGTTATGTAAACCTGTCCAGATAATGATTTATGTAAGTACAGATACATTTAGTGAAACATAAAATCAGTCTTAAAGCATTTTGTTCATTTTTACAGAGGGGTTGGGTTGCATTAAATGGTCGTACCTTGCGAATCTGGTATAATCAAGCAGCTAGCTAGACGCGTTGATTAGAATAGTTATCCAGTAATACGATAACTATTGCTATTTCGCATGTTTATCCTAAACGTTAACCTCGGAAGTGGAGACCTCACCAGTGAAGCCAAGAGAGAATCAGAGTATAAGCTTAGAAGGGACCACTCACTAATGATGCCGCCATTTAACACCATCTGCTATGGAAGGCAATCAATTCATAGATATACTGGACCTAAAGTATGGAACTCACTTCCTAACAAAGTGAGGCAAATAACACCATTAAAAGAGTTCTGAAACCTAATTCCAACCTGGTCAACTGAACCTGCTCTCTCTCTACTATAAGTAATACCAGTCAACAAGCAGGAGTATCTGCATCTTGACTCCAAAGTCATAAACATGTGTTTTGAAAGATATTACTAAATGTCAATTAGTATATGCCAAATTATTTTCACAGAGAAATATTTGAAGTGTAGGAAATACAGATCTTGTCCATTTGCACAATTCTACTGCTTTAGCTCTACTCATCATTTATATTGCTATTACATCTGTATGTTATTGTTAATTGTTGTTTTTAGTCGGCCAGGATTCCTAGCAGCACGTGTTTACTGTGTAACCTCATCACTGACATGAAATAAAGATTATCTATCTATCTACAGTTAGAACTGTGCCCTGCAACTCTTATGTCACCAGATTGGAAAGTCCAGTATGTTGTTGCACGTCCATACATTACGAGTTTTATAGCTATGTGCTTTTTTCAATTATTCCTGACGGATGGCTTACGACAGGTAATACGTATCTGCACGTTTAGCAGTTTGCTGTGGGGCCATGGTGAATGGAGAGCCAGTCAGGTGGCGTCATGGCTGCCCTCTCGCCTTCTCGTGACAATAGAGGGGTTGGGCTATCCCGTTTCCGACATCGAGATCGGGTTAGCATATCACCTTCTATGCCTTCTATGCCGTATCTCGATGTTGGAACATCGTATCCAAGGTTGGGCTATGCCGTCGGGATAAGTATCTGACCATGGCGCTAGGCCAAGGAGTCGTACTGACAAGGCCACTACCAAACAAAACTCCTTCTGTCGGCATGAAACAATTGAAATTGAAATTGAAATTGTTAGACAATACGTATGGTTAGCTTCCACGTAGCCACTGTAAGATGTTTTTAACAAACTGCTTACAGCATAAATTTAGCAAGAAGCTACGCCGTTTGATAATTACGGGATACAGCCAGTTTATGTCGGGTGTTGAGAACGGCGCAGAGTCGAGCTATGTGGGAAACGACGACGTCAACACATTCTATGGTGACGTCATCGTCGCCTATCCCGTTCCCGTTGTCGGAAACGGGATAGCCCAATCTCTCTAATAACGCTGTACCTATTTCGACGAGAACGATGAGCTCAATAGTGAAACTGTTTCTGTCATGCGTTAAACGTACGATAGCTGTCACTTCATACTATATTTCAGATGTCTAGAACCATTATTTTACGTTGTCACATGCATGTAGATATCAGTGACATATCATTATGACACGTATATGTATAATCACAACTACTCTTTTCGCGAATCAAAACTTACCTCGTCTCTACGAGATTCGCTCTCTGATTTAAGAGAAATATCAACATATCAAAATCACCTTTGCAATGTAGTATTTATAACCGTAACACGTTTACTAGAGACTAACAAGGTAATACGCCCTACTAGTTGCCATCAATTGCTTATCAGAATTTACCCGGAGTACCATGGGAAACCCACCGACTAACCTTAACACATTGGCAACTCTGAGGCATTGCCTCGGGCAGGAATCGAACCCCGCCGGTAGTGCTGAGATACAGCGAGGAATGACATTATTATCTCAGTATTATCTAAGCATCACATAAACTGTGGAGTATTATTTTAATCCCTAGGCAAGTGATTTTTTCTAGCAATAGAAGTCAACTCGTAACGACCAGTCTTTGCGGGGCGAGTCATAAGTCTAATCATCTAATGATTAGGGGGCGATGCCGGAAGGAGTCGTCGGAGAGGGACCTGCACGAGACGGTGCACGCTGACACGTGGTCGCTCCCTGTCAAGCCCAGGAATAACGAGGACCGCTCTGTGAAAACCACGTGGGTGGGAGAATATGTACAGGACATTTAGCGAGCACTTTTCCACGCTGCATCCAGTGTACAGCTCCTGGCTGCGGACTGGACGCAGTGAGTGACTCCCAGGTGGACCTCTTCCCCAGTTCTCTGAGAGGCAAGTATTTATCCCGAAATAAAGACGTTGGTTTCCATATTCAATACCAGTCATGTTGATTGACTCTGAGAGTTCTGGTATGAACATATCGATATATCCAGATAGGGCCCCGTTGAAAGAGGTACTGGGAGGACAGTACAATTACAGAGAAGGGGGAAGTTAAGTGTTGCGGCAAGGCGCTAAAGGCCGCAGGAGGAGTAGAAATAGTGTCAGTGTAGTAAGGATCCGTGCGCCCAAAAAGTGAGTGGCGGGCGCACGGATCCAAGCCCAAAGTACAGGTGGAAGGTGCATGGATAGGGCACTGATCAGCACGTGGGGACGTGTGAAAGGGCAAATAGAAGGTAGATGGGTGGGAGTTGCAAGTAATAGCTTGGATGAAGAAAAGAATGGATATGTAGCGAGAGACCAATTACTATATGCCTTATAGTTAAGTGCTGGACTCATGCCAGGAGTACCAGATAAGCCATCAGCGCGGGCTCACGTGAAAACGAGGACCAATCAGGGCTCTCGCATCGATTACATTACTGAGAAACCTTATCTCCACCACCAGCTGGGGGTGCCCAGAGCACCAAATTATGGCCTATTAGCGGCTATTAGTTGACACTAGTTGAGGCTAGCATGTTCATGTTAACCGGCTGGTTTCGAATCCACTTGTGTTTGGTCATCTAAGGTAATAGTCATGTGCAGCAAGTGTGCATGCAAGTGTCCTTCATCAACAGATATAAATTAAGGTGATGAGTACCATTGCAAGCCAGTTAAAAGCCCTGTCCCAAAACACACCTCAAAGCAGCATAATCCTATAACTAGGTGTATCTCCAGGTTCCTGAGTGTTATCAGGTAGAGAATATCATCGCCACCTGTCATTATTCAATCCATATTCTGTTTTATTTCAAAATTTACAACTTTTCGTTCAAATGACATATTCTCATTAATTACGCAGGTGATGGTTACCGCAGGTTCAGAGTTACTTTAGGGATATCATTGACCATGCCCAATAAAAAGGATTTTTTTGATTTTTTACTGCTAAAGATTTTTACAGGCCATAACGTTGAAAATTTTAGTTGGAAATCTCCACACAAACTACACTTGGTAACCTCACGTGCTCATAGCTAGCACCTATTTATAGCATCCTGACCACAAGCCATTGTCTTGAGATCGTCGAGGTGTATCTATGTGCAACTGTCTTTTGTTTCCAGTGCTCAAAAGTGATCAGCGAGGTATGTCCACTACTATCAAAGGGGTTCCCATGCCTCCACACACGAGATATCACAATAACATTTTCAATGTTATGGCCTGTAAAAATCTTTAGCAGTAAAAGATTTAAAAATTACATCTTATTGGGCATAGTCAATGATATCCCTAAGGTAACTGTGAACCTGTAGTGACCATCACCTGTGTAAGTAATGAGATTATGTCATTTGAGTGAAAAGTTGTAAATATTGAAATGAATTAGAATATGGGTTGACTACAGACGGCTGACTATGATATTCTCTCCCTGATAACACTCAGGAACCTGTAGATACACCTTGTTATATATGATTATGCTGCTGTGAGGTGTGTTTTGGGATGGGGCTTTTAACTCGCTTGCAATGGTACCCATCATCTTAATACTTACACCCATTAAACTTCACAGATCTCAATTTTTATATGAAGGCTAGGCATTACTTGCATCCATTAAACTATAGATTTTCTCGAAGAAATTCCCAACTTCACAACTGTGGAAATGTTTATTATAATAAGTCAAAGATAAAATATCGTTTTTAGTCAAGGCCCAACATAAAGTCATCTGCCCTTATAGCGAACGGCAATTCAGGCAGACGTCTTTTCTGGGATCAGCGGTTTTGACCAACAATTCATTTTAGCAAAGTAAAGTAAAAAAATAATAGAAATAAAGCCACCGTTATTTTGAGTAGGAAATGTTTCTAACTGCCTCACGAAGCACTGGGCAGGTGGAAAAAAATGTTTTTACGGGGAGATGGAGTCGATGCCGCGACCCCAGGATCGGGAGTCGAGTTGGCTATCAATGAGGCTATTGCGAATAGTGTATTACATCAACTGAAAAGAAAACTATATTAATGAAATCCCGTAACTCTATTTGGGATCGTTCCTAGCATTCCGAGTCATTTTGTCGGAATGATCCTCATTCCGTGGCATTGCGGGCAGGGGAACAAGGCCCCCCCCCCGTCTCTCTTACTCTAGTTCGTAATTTCCCCCCCTTTCCTTTCCCTCTCCCCCTGTATAAGCATGCTGGTTGTTCGCTCATCACATTTGTATACCCGACTGGTGCGGAGAAGCGATTTGGCTGGAGGTTGGTTTCGAGCCCTCCTCTTTGCGTTTTCCTATAAGTCCCTGGTTGCCGCACTTTTCGAATTCAGCTACCGCGTTACGCACGACAGCCTTTCGTTTCCCGCCCACCCAACCCCTTCTTTCTCTCCGACACACTTGCTATCCTCGGTGTTTGCTATAAATTGCAAGTTGGCTACCCACTTTTAAATAATTAAATTGTTGGTGGTTGGAGTCAGGGTGCATGGTTTTACAACACGCCTCTTGGAGTGCACTTAGGGTTTATGTCTGCTTTGTGATGGGAGCCCAGCCCACCCAACACTCCTTTCAACTGCCTCGCATGATCAGACTGGGCTGGGGCCCCATCGTTATTTTGATATGATATATGACTGTTAAGCATGTTCTGGTATTTAAGGGTTAATTTTGGTTAGATATGGTATTTAAGTATGATACATTGTATCAACCCGCATTGGATACATTGTATCAATTTATGTTGAGTTGAATAAACAGTTTGCATCCCACTTCGCGGTCTTGTTCTTCTTGCAAGTAATGCTTGTCATTTAAGTGACTGACAACCGGAGTAAATCTTTGTAAAGTACCACTAAGCCACTTTTATCAATGACCCCACACATTTACTTACGGCCCCAAACTGATTATGACCTACCTTCGTCATGCGAGCCGGTAAATATCCAAATCAAATATGGCGCCTGTTGTCTAACTACTCCCAGACGGCTCGGCATCACCCGAATGTCGTTAGAACCCAATAAGGAGCGCCAAAATAGCTGAAAATTTGTTTTTGATCTATTAATCAAATGACTTTTCAAATAAATGAACAATAGTTATTCTATCAATACGCCTCTACATGTCGTTAACTTTGTGGCATCACAATCCAATTTTGCCTATACTGTGAACTTGCTATTCTGAGTTTCAATTAATTACACTGCTGCCGTTTCATTTTTACGGCGCTGCACGCCGGTGATGAACATTTGCGTCAAGTTCCCCTAATCGTGTATACGCGCGTGATCCAACATAAATTTATATATTCATGGGAAGCACTTGAACTCTGGGTACTTGACTCCGGCTAGAACGGGATATATCGACTCTCCATCATCATCACTGCAACACAGACCTGCATGGCCGGGACAGTTTCTCCTCTCTATTAAGCTGAGCAGTTCAATCATCAATCAACTTACTCCTGCTCACGGCAACTTCTATATGGCTTCCCTAGAACGGAATTATTCTTTTGGTGATGACTGAGAAATAGAGCACGAAATATATGCAATATGATGGAGGGTTTGCTTTACATTCCTATTTAAATTTTCTTTGAGGCGTTTCGTGTGCCTGCTTGATCGGGCTATGGGGCTACATGTACAGAGAATTATCAATATAATACATAAGTGAGCGCCACCCTGGAAATAAACCTCCTCTCTTACTACGAGTGTCTTACCCCATGTCTTGCAGCGACTCATGTCCTGCTGCCCGTGGGTGACAGGGTTCAAAGAGGAGCCTCAGCCCAGCTTCATCAAACGACGGCCTATGCACATTGACGTCTTCCGTCGCTCGAGCCTGATTAGAATTAAGGGTTTGTAAGCGTACTGATATAGCTTGACACTAAATGCTACCTTAGTTGGCCGTGCCCTCCCAGCAGGGGAATTAGAGGAGATTTGTGTGAAATCAGAGGTACTTTGAAGTAGGAATGCAGTCCCAATGGGGTGTTTGGAGGCGTTCCAAGGCGCAGCAAGACAGTTATAAAGACTTAAAAAAGAAGTGTGGGATTGCTTGTGAAAAACAACATAATGTCATTTGTCTGTTTGCTGCCAGTGTGGCAGATATGAACACGAAATTATTCTAATGCTGAGTCGTGGGCTGATCCTGTCATTACATAAATGTATCACAGTCCCCCTAGCCCTAAGGCTGTCCACGCAATGTCTCAAATAAGAATACTTCCGGGTAGAGCGCATTTCCTACTAGTCCATGAAAAGTTATTTTTTAGAGAACACTCTCAAACTTTAAATGGTCAGTGTTATTTAAGCACCAAGACATGCACATTAGATAACTTTGATTCTGTGTAAATATGTTTAGTTATTCCAGTAATTCTCGGAATTTGAATCGTATATAAGCAAATAGGAAATCCGCCGGAGAAGGCAATCGCTTAGCATTTTACAATTTACATAATGACAAACCAAAAACCTTACATATAGATAACAGTTATGGTCAGGTTCATCCGAATACTATGTTACCCACAGCCGACTAGACGCGAGGATCCGGAACCCGCCGATAGGCGGCTTCAAACACGTCGATCGCCTTAGTGGAATGCCATGGATTCTTTCATTACTGAAAACTTGGTTCTTCCAGTTATGTATGATAGCGTCCACTCTGTTTTGGTCAAACAGCATAGATACATTCAATGGACCAATTGTACTAAGAATACACTTTTAGGAAATTAAATAACCTTTTTTAAATCAGTGAAATTAGCGATTTTACAGTTTTGATGACGTCACAAGTAATTGGAAGCTGATTATAATACGCGACGGTGGCGACGCGTAGCGGCGTTCATTTACACTACAGACCTGTAGTGTAAATGAACGCCGAACACGAACACGTTACAGTCAACCTCCTGCCCCCTTACTACACCCATTCTACTTCCGACACATGGCATCCAACCCTAGTTCCGAAAAACTCTGGATCTGCTCTGTATGGGTTTCAGTAATCACCCAAAATGTATAGCCATGCATTTGTAAATGAATGCTCTTAATTATGAAGTTAAGCCTAATACTCCATTGATAGAGTAAAACCATTTGATATGTAATAAACCGAAGCAGCTACCTGTGAGAGTATATTGACTCGTTAAATGTAGCTACGACACTGGCTAAGAGAGCTGAGCCAGGAAATCTAAAAAAGTAATAGTGTGGTTGAAATGTAGTACGCACCGGCAATGTGCACACACTGTCCTATGCAAAACAGCAAACCTTTGGTGATTTGCGTAATCGAGCTTATTGGCCTATTACCTAGTTCAAATCAGGAAATGGGTTATGTCAACATATACAAACTAGTTCCTAATGCAGAGGAGACACCCGTGAGCCACGAAAATGTGTTGATATTTTGCATAAAGGGACTAGCTTGCATATTGATTTAGCCAAACGTACCAGCACCCCTGTTATAATATGAGATCACTTAGAAACCTCCTAGCATGTTCTAAGTTCAAATAATAGTTCCATTTTATACAAAAAATGGAAGATGCTGAAAAGCACATAGTATCCTTAGCCGCAGAGTCCCTAATCAGCATAATATTTAGGTCATATAACCTTGACAAATTTTTCCTCAAGTTTCATTTGTACTTTTCTTCAAGGAATATGCAAGATCTAATGGGAATTTGATATGCATAATAATCAGGTCAAATTATTGTAAGTATGTGAGTATTGTTAAGTTGAGTATTGTTGTTTCTTCTTTTGTTTTTATCTGCAATATGCATTTGTTTCTTTATTTTCATTCTGTACCATAGTATTAATTCTTCTCATATTGTCGGTGTCTTACCAGTGCAACATAGAAATTGCAGTAGCCAACGTTGGAAAAGTCATGACAATTAAGTCAATATTTGCAATATCAATATCATATGGTAACAACATGATAAGAATAATTGTGATGATAGTGTTAATATCCTTACAATATCAACAGTCTGGAATACGCTGACTCTGTGTTTGATACACGAATTAAACAGGTTAAATACTTGATTCTAGAATTTGTTTTAATTGCAAATGAGCCTTAAATGAGCTGTAAATTATGCAAAAGGTTCTTTGGTCTAGGCCAACCCTTATGGAAGTATATGTACTTGCATACATGTAGGTCTGTAAATTCGTTCATAATCTGTAGATTCAGTAAAAGAAAACTTCCTGTAAAACTAACTTCTAAGCAAACGTATCATATCTTTAGCGAACCACACATGACGTAACTACCAATATACCAACTGAATTGATTATGCTGCCGTATAAAAAAATTAACATATATATATATATATATATATATATATATATATATATATATATATATATATATATATATATATATATATATATATATATATATATATATATATATATACAATATATACATATATATATATATATATATATATATATATATATTTATATATATATATATATATATATATATATATATATATATATATATATATATATATATATATATATATATATATATATATATATATATATAAACATATGTTTATTGATACAAGCATAGGGATCCAATATCCAAACTATAGTGCGCAGTTTAAAAAATGCGGACTCTATGGGTGCGCGAAGTACACATTAATTAAACTGCCGCAATATTAACACGGTATACAGTATATATATATATATATATATATACTAGTATATATATATATATACATATATATATATATATATATATATATATATATATATACATATATATACATATATATATATATATATATATATATATATATATATATATATATATATATATATATATATATATATATATATATATACATATATATATATATACATATATGTACATATATATATATATACATATATGTATATATATATATATATATATATATATATATATATATATATATATATATATATATATATATATATATATATATATATATAAAAATTAAATATACATTTTCTTATTCTATTTCCATCATCAGTGTTAACATTTTTTGTTCTGTTTTATCATCGTTTATACAACAGCATTATATGAAATGTCATTCCTAAAAAATATCTATTTTCCCTGAAAATCTTTTTTTTATGCTTTGGCTTTCCCCCGGCACTTGCTTTCCTCTACTTCTTCCAACTAGCTTAGCTTGAAATGACGTCAGTAACAATGGCGATAGACAAGCTTTTATTTCCAGTATTACATATGTAATTGTAGGTCTATTTACTAAAACCCTTGTATTTAGGCGGTTCGTATTGTCCTAGACATACTGTGATAAAGCGGGGTTCATACAGTCAAGAACTTGACTTGAGACTCGGTCAAGAACACCAAGAATTTCTTGTCCTTATGGAGTCTCAAGAGAAACTCTCACGACAATTTCTTTTTGAGCCAAAACATGTCACAGTTTGTTCTTGGATAAGTCTAGGATAATCTGGGATTAATCTGCGAAATTCGTCGATAATTCTCAGACATTACAAGAATTTCCTTGAGTTAAAACATATTGAATTTTTAATTCTCGGCCATACTTAATGTTATACGCAGACTATATGCAGAACAATCGTAGAATGGTCTCGGACAATTCTGCATTTTAAAACACAGCGGAATTGAAACTAACTAGACATATGTGACGAGTAGTTGATGCCAAACTAAACTGTTATTTCATGGTGTAAACTTCTCCCAATATTTCTGAAACTTTGAGGATCGTAAATGAAGGTATTCAAATTTTATACTTTCACTACTAATAAAAGTAAAATGTTTTGAAACGGTTGCCATGACAAGAATTTGACAAAAATGGTTGCCATGGCAACATGCATAAGTGCTCCGATTCAGTTATTTGAGGATGTTTTATGATAGGTGGTACCACTACATACTTTCTTCAGAATTTCATACATATTGACAAAGGAATGGATAAGATAGAGACAGAAGACCGAATAAGGTTGATCTTTCTTTGACATGTTATTACAAGAATATGGCACAGGATGACGTCATGATGAGACAGCATCCGGTCACGGATTAGTCATAACTTTGTGACTGCTGAATATTAATCGCCTTTCCTTGGGTCAATTTAATGGGATTTAGATCGTTAGCACTGCCACAATTCATTCTTTTTATTTACCATCTGTTGCGAAATGAGGATTATGCGACAGGTTGAAATAATGTTTATGTCATCAGTCAATCGCTACTTATACTGTGTGATTATTGCACAAATATAAATATCATATCAAGTGTCCAATATGTTTCCGTGAAGTACAAGCAAAGAATGAAGTCACGAATATTATAGCGCATTGCTATGGCAATAACAGGGATAGGATTATACACTATGTCCAGTGAGAAGCTGTTTCTGTTGCATTAAAGTGGTTTCGGTTCAGTGCCATAGCAACCAACTGAGCCAGGACCAAATCCCTGCTCAGCAACCATAAGGAAACATGATATACTAGCAGGCACGCACGTGGTCGTTGTTGCGACTCTTGCAAATTGCTAGTTCCTTTTGCCAGGAAATTAGCCAGGCAACTAGTCATTGCTTGAAATGTATGTACCTTTTGAGGAGGGAGGATAGATAAAAGGTTTTACCCTCCCTCTGTAGATGGAGGGTGTAAAAAAGTTTTATTTATCCTCCCTCTTTTTTATTTTTAACGACCACTCTTTGGAGAGAAAAAATGAAAATCTTTATCTTTTTCCCGACCATGTGAAAAAGAATATAAGAAAAAACTTTTATTTTGAAGACCGTTTTTAGGGAAAGGCAAAAAGAAAAACTTTATTTTCATGACCGTCTTTTGGAGAAAGAAAATAAAATACTTTTTTTATTTTCATGACCGTTTTTAAAGGACAATTACACCTTCAGGCTACTATATGCTGAGAACATACTTTGATATGTGTACTTTACTGTCCCTGTTCACCTGAATACTGTTTGGCTTCCCTACCTGTGAAATTGCACTTAATTACCACCCCCAACCAGCCATCCCAGCTGAACACCATGGGCGCCATTGTATCCCACAATGCCCTGCCAGAATCCATCTGACAGCCAGTTCATGATGTCACAGTCGCTCTACTTCCTGTATGCAGAGCTACCAGAGCCTGTCTAGTGTACACATGATACAACCAACAATGTTGTGAAAATGGTGACTTGTGCTGCTTATATGGATGCTATAACAGATCTGACAAGGGGAAAGGAAAGGGAATTTCCTTCTTCTCCTTTCCTAACCCAAGGATTAAACCAGAAAAGAAGGATTTAGCAGCAAGTCGGCTATTCAACATTGGGACAGGATGGACAGTGAAGAACTACTCTTTTGATAATGCCAAAAAAGTTTGTCATGAACATTTTGAGGAATCTTGTTTTGAGACTGAACTACAAGAAAGACTTGGATTTAGGATCTGTAAACACCTGAAACCTGATGCAGTGCCTACAATATTTAGTGTTAAACCCACACAGAGCCATGGTCAACAAGAGAGAGAAGAAAGGGCCCAGAAGCGCACAAAAACAACTGTAAGATTTGTTACATCCAGTTGTTGGACATGGAAGACATTTCTTTATTTAGAGGGTACAATAAAATGTCTAACAAATGGAGAGAGATAAAAAGTACACTTTACATTTGTTTTGGATTTGTTTGCTTCTGGTAGACCCCCAGATTTGTGTATTATTTATTCTATACCACCAACATCAGAGTCATATTACTCTTCATTTTGGTTGTTTGTATGACAGCTGGAAAAGGTCAGTATCAATTGACTCCCCTTGATAATTCCAAAATTCCAAAACTAGACTTACACACCTAAGGTTTTCCTTAGATTGACAGTACTAGCCAGGTCAATTGCATTACATGACTGATTGATTGTTAGTTTCTCAGATTCACTTCCTGCAATGGTAATAGCAATCCACATAATGGTGGTGAAGTTTCCTGAGTACCTGAAGTCCCATGGGGTGTTTTCAATTCAGGAAAGTGCTTGAAATTGCTGATATCTACCCAACTTACCATTTCCTGCCAATTCACAACTACCATGTATTTCAATACAAACAAATAATAATTTAAATCTAATCTAAATGTGGGAGAGCGGTGGGAAGGGTAAGGATTTTACTTAAAGGTGACTCCATAAGCTTGCAGAATCTAGTGTGTCTATGTAAACTCAATAGATATGTCATTTGATCTCTGTCAAGTTTCATCTATGGAAACAGGACACAATGTATTTGGTCCATCACACTTAACTGTTTAACATAGGAATTTCACACTCATTTGAACATCAGTTAACAAAATGCATCAAACCACTAAATTGCCAGGGACACAGAATGGCTGTGCATATTATAATCACATTTTAAATTATCATTATTATTGGTATTATCATCAAAAGTAGTAGTTATAGATGAATTGCTATTATCATTAACATTATTAACATCACCTCAATGATAAAAAGAGGAAGTTAATTGTCTGCAATTGACAAGTAAATATAAACAGGTGGATGTCACACTTGGAGTGTAATTGTCATACTTTGCATGATTGCTACTCTAAATAGCAAATAAAATATTCTTATTTTTTATACAGATTATCAACGAATTGCAATTACAAGTGAATGAGGTGTGAGCCTTGTATTGGACCATTATGTAGAGGGTGAATCCACACACATAAACACACACATATAAGCTGTGAAGAAGCCACACTCCCAGCAGCTAGTACTGGCTGCTGATGACAGCTGCCTATCTAGTCTGAGAGTAGTGCAACTATTCTCTTATCTTCTGGATTCAAAATGGCCGCCCCCAGAGACCCACTTCCTGTTTGAAAATCATGACTTTAAACACCAATAAATTTCTTATATGACGGTGGGTAGTTATGGGGTCTTGGATTTGAGTAGAGTATACCCTAAGACACCATTTGAGCCCATGTTTTATTCATGGTGGAATTGTCCTTTAAGGAGAGAAAATATAAAACTTTATTTTCTCAACCATCTTTTGGAGAAAACATAAAAAACTTTTTTTTCACAACTGTTTTGAGGAGAGAAAATAATAATTTTTCATTTTCACTACCGTTTCTTAGGGGTGAGAAAATGATTATTTTTCATTTCAAAGACTGTTTTTTTTTGGGGGGGGGGGGGGTGGGCTTTTTTTCCTGGCATAGAGATCCTATTAATTTGCGAGAGTCGCTACAAAGACCACCCTCACTCTGTTACACTTGCAGCTGTGTAAAAAAAGGTTTTTATTTACTCTCCCCAAAAAATGGTGGCGTAAAAAAGTTTTTTTTAATTTTCTCTTTTACATCTGGTCCTTCGTACATGATGTGCCACCTGCTATTTCAACCAATCGTTACACGTCGGCCATTAGAAATGCTGTTCTCCGGGATTCAAATACTTTGACAACCCTGCTTCAAATATTTTGCAAAAAACAACACACCATTGCGGGAGTTTTTTGCCAAGAGTATAAGCCAATTAATGATATGATAATTGATATTTGATATAGCGCCCTTTCCACCTATAATGTTCGAAAGCGCGTTTTGGACATCTCTTTTTCAATTTCCTGATTCCATTCGATCTATCGTATAACTCTCAGCTATAGGCTGTCTGACCAAATCTCGGCTGACCGTTTTTTTAACTTAAGGAAACTTAAAACGAAATCCCCAAAAAGATAAAATTGATAAATGGCCCAAAACTTTGAAATAAAATGATTTAAACTTTGAAGGATTTTTCCCGGAATTATCCTGTTTCTGTGAATGAAATCACGTGATTTCATACAGAACGCTGATTGGCTCATTTGAAATACGCACATTTCCAAATAGTTACCAATAGTTGGCCCAATTACAAATTGTACGTACTTAAAGGCAATTTCCTTTGAATAGAAAAGATTAATCAAAAACGTGCTCGGTGCATTATTTGATTGAGATAAGTGGCTTCGTCATGCTTTTACTTCCATAGAAATTCATGAAAAAAAATTCAAAAATCTTCAGAAAATCAGAAAATGGTATGAATTTCCCAAATATGACCATTTTCTGCGAATAAAAATCTCCAGAAATTATATTTCAAAAATGTCTCTTAACAGATTTTTGAGCCCTCGGCTGATCATCAAATGTGCCAAATTTAGAAAAGAATGGATCAGCGATTTTAAAAATTCACCAAAGGTGAAATTTATGGCTACAAGCTTCAATACGGCAAAAGACGCTGGCTGTTACAAGGTTGCAATATCACGCACCTGACGGGGAATCCCCAATAAACTCCCAGAGATGTTCCCAGGTCGCATACTTCAAGTTTTAATTGCAAAGTACACATTTAATAGTTGGCATCAATTACTCGTCACACATCTCAAGTACTATTTTACCGCTTGGACCAGGAGAGCTCTATAAATGACGTCATATCCGCCGTGTTAACTAAGTTCTTGGCACTTTGTTAACAGGGACTTAGGTGTTGTCCTAGACTAATCTTTATAGTCGTACGAATGGTCCGCTATATTCGGCGACTGTTCTTGATATTCTTGAGACTAAATTTGTCTCAAGACTATGGCGAATTATCCCAGAATATAAAGAATTATCCCCAACTTCTCCCAGACATTTCCCAGATAGGTCCCGGAAAAAAAACGTTCGTGATGGGTGGCCATGAAATTCTTGAAATTTTTGAACATGCAGAAGATTTTTTTTTGTTCTTGGCTGCCACCAAGACAATCCAGTTTTGGGCCAAGAACATGCAGAACATTCTGGGAGTTCTCTCGAGACTTGGCCAAGAACACCAAGAAATTATGCAAATTAGTTGTCTTGGCCTAGTCTTAAGTCAAGTTCTTGAGTTGTGCCATGATTGTGGCTATAGTAATACAAATAGTCACGCGGGTCTTTACCTTAGCCTTGATCTGTCTAGATTTCTGGAGGAGCGTTCCTGTGTCCATTTCATGTGTGCAGTAATTGAGCAACCTTTAAGCAGGGTGTGTAGAACCAGGTCATCTTCTACAGCAACATGAACCCTCTCGGACTCTTCTCCGCCGCGACAGGAGCCACGCTAGGGGGCAGCACTGATGAGCGGATGATTGCGGCGCTCCCGCTGCCAACCACGCAATTCACAAACATGGGCATGTCTCATATGTCATCCTCAGCACCCTCCTGCCTTCATCACTAGTAACTCTTTTCTCATGACCTGTCCAGGTAATGCTACATTTATGAACACATCTCAACAAAAGTAAAGATGACTAGCATGTGTGTAAAAGAATATTATGCTCTGCATAAGAAACATTTTCAATGAGTTACTCGCATTGATTGTTAACGAGTTTACACAGCGGCTAACTACCACGTCGGCATCGACTTTAGCAGGTTAATAAGTGTTTTATATACCAATTAAGGTTGTATATCCAAAATTGCATTGCACAGACAGTGCAGGTAATTAAGACGCGATAATGATGATAGGGGAGTGAGCGAGACAGTAGCCCCGACTGAGGAGGGGGGGGGGGGGATGAGACACAACAAATGCCATTTCATAGCATGAGCAATATGCAAACAGGAATACAGCACTACATGGAAAGGCCTAGCATGGAGGGGAAATGAATGGATCGTGGTGTGGGAAAAATGATAATAGAATATAAATCAGACACCTGTTGAAATAAACCTAGACCAGAAAATGAAAATGAACTTGCTCTTCTAGGCGTTTTGTTTTGTAAAGTACTACATGATACGCGAGGATAATGAGAGATTATATTTTGTGCCACAACGTCTGTGTATAAATTATCACCTGCAATGAAGCCTTTATATTATGTAAAAGACGCCCATTGTTTGGGATCCTTTTTAACACATTCTCTTCAAAAAAACACTAGCTCAATACATGTGTATTCCCGGAATGAAATATTGATAATTATGTCTGAGGAGTTGTTTCCCACATTTGCATTTACGGTATTGGGTTTTGGGTATAGACAGCAGGATATAAGTGTTATTAGTAAGCATTAAACTCAAATACAACGTACCCATATGGAGCGAGGTCACTGGGTGTTAATATATTTAGTCTTTATGGCGGGAGGTAGAATAATAGATAAGAAAGATATCAGGAGGGAGAGTTAAAATATCAGACGTTTAGAATAATTTGTTACTGGTCGAGAAAAATGATATGTATTAACACGCCTAAGATTATATAGTAAAAATAGACATATGAGAAAGGTCATAAATTTGCACGAGAGTAAATATGAAATATGGTCAGCATCATGGCGTACTGGATGACGTCTATTTTACTATATGACTCAATGCCAGTTAGCACATTAAAAAAACAATGTAAAGTGACTATTCTGAATGACGTCATTACCTTAAAAAGCAGTATTGCGTAAAAAGATAGCGTGAAATAATTGCGGGTTAGTGTCTTCTTGTTATTACATTGTCTTCCCAGTTTATGTATAGTTCTTATTGTATTAGCATTTTGATGCTTCAGCCATGACGGCTTTACTGGATCGTTTAGGCTATTTCGTTCTCTTGCGGGATAAGGGAGCTAGCAATCGAATGATGCATCTGCCAATGCTCAGCATGGATGCAATCATCATCTTCCGTTCTGTGAAGCCGCGAATAGCAAAGTGTGTGGATGCAGATTCTGTGTGAGTGAAGCTGTTATTATACTGTTTACAACTCAGGTTTAGCACAGATATGGGCATATCAGAAACTTGAGGTTAAACAGTATTGACGACATTTAACTCCTGGGCTTGATTTGACCCAGTCATTCATTACTTCTTCCTTTATCTAACTGCAAATGTCATCGAGTCGTAAAAACGTAAGATATCCTTAACTCCATATTTATTCTGAGATACAGATGGGATGAACTCACAGCTAATTCGTTAACATGTAAGTCATACTATGCGCCTTTGAACTGACCATCTCTTTCTAAACTTCCGTATCGAGACATAAGCCAAAAAGCCTTCCCTTGTTGCCTGATGCCACCCTCAGGCTGTCAGATTCGCTGAGACATGATCATTTCGTCTGTTAGGGGATAGCCTAGAAAGGCTCACTCGTTATGAGGTATGTATTAACTTCAAATGACGCAACATCTATACAAATTATGCCCATAAGTAACCTAAGCCCTCTCTGGTCATTCAATTGATAGAGGGGCGTGCTCTTTGGGGAATCAAGTTTCAGCAAGGAGCAAACGCCTCTTTGGCTGTATGCCAGCAGACAATGTATTTTAATCTATATTAGATGTTTAGTAACCGCAGGTTTATATAACAACACTTGGCAGGATAACTTACTATTCATGTAGCACAATAGATAGCTATCTTGAGATCTTTTCCCATCTGCTGGGTATCGTAAGAGGGACATGGAGTGTGCCGTTGACAAGTACTTATATATTGTACACACATAGCAGCATTAGCGGGAAGAACAAACGAAGTCAAAACGGTTACAGTTTGTTATATAAGTTTCAGAACCGATGGATGATATCGAAAGGCGTTGTCTATCTTATGCTGGTCTCCCACATACGAATTTTAAGGTGCGACCAGGTGCGAATTAAAAAGTCGAAGTTATTCGTGTGTTGTCGTGATTTATCGTGGTTGTCCGCAGTGAGTCTTAGGTTTTCGTAGGCAATGCTGCGAATTAAAAAGAAAGTTTTACATGTAAAACTTTTGGGTGCGACAAAAATACTGTCGTAAGGAAGTCATTTTTTGTTGTACATTGTCGTACATTGTCGTACTTTGTCGAACATCGTTGTACATTGTTGAACATCATGTCGTAATATGTTGTACATTGTCGTATGTAATCGTGCATTCACGTACATGTGCGTACACTCGTTTAATGTACGACAAAGTGTCACTATATACATGACCCACTTCAGAATGAAAGAATAGGCTATAGGCCAAAATTTAATCTACAAAGTCACGAATTGACAGTGATTTCACCATACATCGTAGTGTACTTACGAATTTTGCCATTTTTAGTTTGAAAATATTCGTAATCAATCGAATATTGTGGTAAGTAGACGTACAACTGGCGTATATATGCGTATGTATGACGTAATTATTCGTGTTTATGTCGTGCATATTCGCACAAACTCGCATACATACGCACCTTCATATCCGTAACCAACTACGAATATGTTCGCCTACTTACGAGTTAGTATGATAGAACACGTACAGTATCGCACATCTGATGCTGTAGTCGTACATCAATCGTACATGCTGTCGTGGAATGTCGTATACTTTCGTAGTTGAACGTACATATCTCACGAATGCAGAAAATCAGCAATTTTATAGCCAATTCGTGGCTTCAAGCGTACACTTGTGATCGTGTATGTTCGCACATTGAATTCGTCTGTGGGAGACCAGCATTATCAACGCGTTTTTGTTCGAAATTATTTTGTATTATTTATAATAAGAAAAACAACAAATATCTGTACAACAAGATGAAAGATGATATCCTTTTTACCAAAGGTATCTTACTGAACCTTTATCTGTTTTTCATATTTGTAAAATGTCCAACAAATCCTTTTTGTTGATTTTTGCTTTCATATCACTATGGAGAAATAAAAATCCTGTTGCACATGTGTGCGAGTTGAATTTCATGAAAAAATATATCCTGAAATTAGGGCCTTTCGAATTTTAGTAACTTCAATTCCGTATATCAGTGTAAGGCCAAGAAAGTGATTGTTATGTTTTTGTATTCAATTTGACATTAATGATATTATGTATGGTTTATTAATGCCAAATATATGCAATAAAGAATATATGGAAGTACATGTTTATTGAAATGTATACATTATACATCAGTTGAGCGCATCTGCACTCAGCATCTAACGCGTACCAACGCACCCTAACGTGTTCCTAAACACTCGAACATTTTAGCGTGTACCTACGCATCCTATATGTATACATGTATGTGCATATATATATATATATATATATATATATATATATATATATATATATATATATATATATATATATATATATATATATATATATATATATATATATATAATAGTATGTAACACCTAATGTATCATTTGCAAATCAAAAACTGTTCAGATTAAAATATAGCGTGGGGGTGACCACACTAGTTTAATGACCTGGAATAAAGAAATAACTTGCGCAGCTGGTTTGGTAAAGTCGACTATGTTAATAAATTGCACTACATGTGTCAGTAATTGATAGAGCTCAATCACACATTTTAGATACTAAAAGTATCCCTTTCTCCAGTGGATAAAGTCATACACCATCTCTTGCCTTGGGTGCTACATCATTCTGCTTGTTGAGTGTCCACTTCTGACACCACATAACAATCATGACAAAAACACTAGTCAGCCTGTACATTTTGAAAAGAACGCATAAAAAGTCCCAATACAAAGTTTATCATATTCATTCCATAAAGCTATGTAATTTCACCGGGCCCCTTTTGAAACTTGTTGAACGTCCAGACATTTTGATGATCAGGCTGGGTGCATACAGTGTCGATATTTAATTCCTGCACTGAATGCACAGGCAGACCTGGCATGATACACGACCGTACGCCCAATTGCCATGAAGTTCCCAGGGCCATGGATTACCTCAAAACTAAACTTAACTTTGGTTCGCTGGCTACGTGGGTCGTTCAAGTGCTTGGTTCATTCTCTTGACATATTATCGATGGATGTTTGTACAAACAGGTATTGGCAGACGTCCGGTCCAATCTGGAGCACTCCTGAAATATGGTACTTGTTCATTACCCTCGAAACCAATGGTCAAAGTGCAACAATGTGAGAGTAACCGCGAATTTCTGTGGTATTTGCTAGATAAAAAGGCACGGTATATTGAGCCAGATTATAATGCTAGAAACCACATCTGACATGAAAGCCACCATTCCAACCTCAGTTGGCGTTTCCAATCGGTATAGTTTAGATGCAGATGGTTTTCTTAGCGAGCAGACTTTCGTATCATTAAAAGTCTCATCTGACATGAAAGCCACCATTCCAACCTCAGTTGGCGTTTCCAATCGGTATAGTTTAGATGCAGATGGTTTTCTTAGCGAGCAGACTTTCGTATCATGGGAGCAAATGTTCAGTGAAGTAGGCTTGGATGATAAACCTAGCTGTGCGCTGTCATGTTTGGCGGCATCTACAAAATTATCCATTTCAGTTATTTTCCAAGAGCTAGTACATTTCTAGGCGTCAGTCGAAAGAGCAAAGCTTTAAATCATGAATAGTTTAAGATGTTGAAGTTTTATCTCTCCAAGCCTGTATTACTAGTATTTATTTCAATAGTCTTTTATTAATGTTTTTTCCAACTTTTAAGTTTCCGAAAGTAAAATAATAATAATAATAATAATAATAATAATTGGAATTTATATAGCGCCATTTCCATTCATAAAATGTTCAAAAGCGCTGCAAATTGTCATAGTTTGAGTCATAGTCAACAACGCCTCAATGGGCGAGCCTAAAAAGGTGTGTTTTGAGACACTTCTTGGAGGCCTAACACGATGTAGAATCCTTCAGTTGTTGTGGAAGCGCATTCCATAATCTCGGTGCACTAATGGAGAAAGCGCGATCTCCAAATTTGAATCTAGTCCTAGACTCATCCAGAAGGCCCTTTGCTTCTGATCGTAGATGACGTCTGGGTTTATAAGGCACGAGCAGCTCCTTGATGTACTTAGGTGCAAGTCCGTTTAGCGCCTTGTATACCAGCAGTAGGACCTTAAATTGGATGCGGAATTTGATTGGTAGCCAGTGAAGCTTGATGAGAACAGGTGTGATATGTTCATACTTCCTGGTTCTCGATACTATTCTTGCAGCACTGTTGTGTAGTCGCTGCAGCTTTGCAATCAAGTCCTGTTGTATTCCAATTAGGAGAGCATTGCAGTAATCCAAGCGAGACATCACCAGTGACTGCATCACCGTATTTATGGCATCTTCTGTTAGCACACGTCTCGCTTTTCCGATATTTCTCAAGTGAAAGCTAGATGTTTTGAAAACACTTAAAGTAAAAGCGACTATCCGTTATGATAAATGAGTATTCTAAAAATGCTCACTCATCAATTCTTTCGGAATACCACACTGGATACCAAGAAGTGACATTATGTGTCACATCTAGGGAAATCATTGCTTTTTCTTGCTCTAATTAATCATAATAAGATATATAACCACAATTATTTACACCAACTATAAGGACCACTCTTATAGTTAACCCAGTTCAGATGTCATTCCGTTTCAGTTTATTTTGATTGTATTAACGGCATATTTAGTTGGTACGTTTACGGCATCAGCCACATAACAGCCTACTTCAATTAACGAGCTATGTATGTAGGCCTTCAGGGAGCTATAGCACACGAGCAGTGGCAGGAGTGATCAATATAGCATGTGCCTAAGTAGACGACCCTATCCAAAAGACAGCTTTACAAGCCCCTCTTACACAATCTATGTAGTTTTCAAGAATAAAAGCGCCTCTTACTTTAATGCAGTTTGGCATTTTATGGCTTAATTTACCATTACCTGGTGAATGGCTGCTAGCAGGCTTGGTCTACATTAAAACGCATTTGATGCTAATACATTATTGTGCTAACTGAGGTACCGCCTCGTATGTTGATTCGTTAAGCTTCATGGACCAGAACAAGTACTAGTATTGATAAAATTCATTGCATGGGGCTTTAAAATCAGCTCGTTCTGCGCCTTTATTCTTTCCATGTTACTGTTCTCTTACAACGGTGCAGAGTCATTAAAAATATATGGAATAATATAATATATGTATGTAATATGTATGTATGTATGTATGTATGTATATACACACCAACACCACACACACATATATACTATATCTAGTACACACAAATAATAATAATAATAATAATAATAATAATAATAATAATAATAATAATAATAATAATAATAAGAATAGCAATAAATATAATAATAATAATAATAATAATAATAATAATAATAATAATAATAATAATGATAAAAATAATGATCTTTATGTAAAGAGGCTAACTCAGTTAAATGGTAAGGGATCTTCCCTGGGGCCCTCTGGCATGTTTACAAGTAGCCCGATGGTCCCAGGTTTACAAAGTAGTACAGTACAATCTTTTAGGTATCGAGACTTGAATCTGATGGCTTCAGGTAAGCCATTCCAAACATTTGGCCCTGAGTAAGAATGCATTTTTGGCCAATTGATTTATTAGTTTGTGGAAGGGCTAAAAGTTGCATTTCGAGTACCATAGCCGTGGTCTTCTTGTGTTTATGAGAAAAGTTTGCTTATATAATGGCGCTTTAACTCATTAAGGCTTTTGTATACAGTGTCAGAGTGTTGGTATTCCACATATTTAGGAAAGGGAGCCATTTAAGCTTTTTGAATAGATCAGAAGATGGAATTGACAAATCAGCATAAAATATTAAGCGGCTTCCCGCTTTTGTAATTTAGTTATCCTGTTTTGTTGATTTGCCGGAGAGTTTCCCAACACTGAACAACAGTAATTTAAGTGTGGTAAAATATAGCAGTTATAAAATACATATATTATATATATATATATATATATATATATATATATATATATATATATATATTATATATACTATATATATATATATATATTATATGTATATATATAGTATTATATATATGTATATATATATATAGTATATATAGTATATGTATATGTATATGTATATATAGTATATATAATATATATATATATTTATATATATATTATATATATATATATATGTATATGTATAATATATATGTATATATATATGTATA
>OZ012693.1:44101187-44158687 GCA_963942565.1 Maea johnstoni
CATATATATTATAATATATTATTTATATATGTATATATATATATATATATGTATATATATATATATATATATATACATATATATATATATATATATACATATATATATATATATATATAATATGTATATATATATATATATATATATATATATATATATATATACATATATATATATATATATATATATATATATATATATATATATATGTATATATATATATATATATATATATATATACATATATATATATATATATATATATATATATATATATATATAAATATATATATATATATATATACATATATATACATATATATATATATATATATATATATATATATATATATATATATATATATACATATATATATATATATATATACAAATATATATATATACATATATGTATATATATATATGTATATATATATGTATATATATATATATATATATATATATATATATATATATATATATATATATATAATATTTATTTATATATATATATATATATATATATATATATATATATATATATATATATATATATATATACATATATATATATATACATATATATATATATATATATATATATATATATATATATATATATATATATATATATATATATATATATATGTATATATATATATATATATATATATATATATATATATATATATATATATACATTAAATATACATTTTCTTATTCTATTTCCATCATCAGTGTTAACATTTTTTGTTCTGTTTTATTATCGTTTATACAACAGTATTATATGAAATGTCATTCCTAAAAAAGTGCTATTTTCCCTGAAAATCTTTTTTTTATGCTTTGGCTTTCCCCCGGCACTTGCTTTCCTCTACTTCTTCCAACTAGCTTAGCTTGAAATGACGTCAGTAACAATGGCGATAGACAAGCATTTATTTCCAGTATTACATATGTAATTGTAGGTCTATTTGCTAACACCCTTTTATTTAGGCGGTTCGTATTGTCCTAGACATACTGTGATAAAGCGGGGTTCATACAGTCAAGAGAAACTCTCACGACAATTTCTTTTTGAGCCAAAATCGCAGACATGTCACAGTTTGTTCTTGGATAAGTCTAGGATAATCTGGGATTAATCTGCGAAATTCGTCGATAATTCTCAGACATTACAAGAATTGTCTTGAGTTAAAACATATTGAATTTTTAATTCTCGGCCATACTTAATGTTATACGCAGACTATATGCAGAACAATCGTAGAATGGTCTCGGACAATTCTGCATTTTAAAACACAGCGGAATTGAAACTAACTAGACATATGTGACGAGTAGTTGATGCCAAACTAAACTGTTATTTCATGTATGTATTATTTATTAACTGTAGTATCTCAACTACAAAAAGTCATACATTATAGGTATAAATCAACAAAGTTAATACATACTAGATTGTATAAAGTACGTCGAGTACTTACAAAATGGGTATTTTTAAGGAGAATAAATAAAATTAGCATACGGGAGAGAAGAGTATATTTCTCCATTACCGATACTCCATGGAGGAGGACTTGGGTAAATACTACAGTAAGTACACTCACAGTAAGCTTTTGTAAAGCGAAGGTTGAGTTAATTGTTATTACTCAAGATTACCATCAAAAGTGTAGTGCACACGTGTAATATCTTCTCAAGATTAATAAGTTATACTTGTCCGGCATTTAATATTTACCAGATATTGACTATTAAGTCCAGTGTAAAGAAGACTAATAAATACTACAAAATGTACATTACTAGACCATATCTATATTACAGTGTGGAAGGTATAAAATGTTTTTCCTAGTATAAATTGTTTTTCCTAGGCCAGGCAACATCCGGATATGAGTTTTATAGAAGTAAATTACATAAAAGCATTTTCATAACTCAAAAACGTACGAAATGTATGGTGTTTCCTCAAGGAAAACACCGCATAGGGAAGGGTATTATAGTGTTAAATTACTTTTCAGAAAGGATGAATAGGCATGGTGTAAACTTCTCCCAATATTTCTGAAACTTTGAGGATCGTAAATGAAGGTATTCAAATTTTATACTTTCACTACTAATAAAAGTAAAATGTTTTGAAACGGTTGCCATGACAAGAATTTGACAAAAATGGTTGCCATGGCAACATGCATAAGTGCTCCGATTCAGTTATTTGAGGATGTTTTATGATAGGTGGTACCACTAGATACTTTCTTCAGAATTTCATACATATTGACAAAGGAATGGATAAGATAGAGACAGAAGAACGAATAAGGTTGATCTTTCTTTGACATGTTATTACAAGAATATGGCACAGAATGACGTCATGATGAGACAGCATCCGGTCACGGATTAGTCATAACTTTGTGACTGCTGAATATTAATCGCCTTTCCTTGGGTCAATTTAATGGAATTTAGATCGTTAGCACTGCCACAATTCATTCTATTTGTTTACCATCTGTTGCGAAATGACGATTATGCGACAGGTTGAAATAATGTTTATGTCATCAGTCAATCGCTACTCATACTGTGTGATTATTGCACAAATATAAATATCATATCAAGTGTCCAATATGTTTCCGTGAAGTACAAGCAAAGAATGAAGTCACGAATATTATAGCGCATTGCTATGGCAATAACAGGGATAGGATTATACACTATGTCCAGTGAGAAGCTGTTTCTGTGGCATTAAAGTGGTTTCGGTTCAGTGCCATAGCAACCAACTGAGCCAGGACCAAATCCCTGCTCAGCAACCATAAGGAAACATGATATACTAGCAGGCACGCACGTGGTCGCTGTTGCGACTCTTGCAAATTGCTAGTTCCTTTTGCCAGGAAATTAGCCAGGCAACTAGTCATTGCTTGAAATGTATGTACCTTCTGAGGAGGGAGGATAGATAAAAGGTTTTACCCTCCCTCTGTAGATGGAGGGTGTAAAAAAGTTTTATTTATCCTCCCTCTTTTTTATTTTTAACGACCACTCTTTGGAGAGAAAAAATGAAAATCTTTATCTTTTTCCCGACCATGTGAAAGAGAATATAAGAAAAAACTTTTATTTTGAAGACCGTTTTTAGGGAGAGGCAAAAAGAAAAACTTTATTTTCATGACCGTCTTTTGGAGAAAGAAAATAAAATACTTTTTTATTTTCATGACCGTTTTTAAGGAGAGAAAATATAAAACTTTATTTTCTCAACCATTTTTTGGAGAAAACATAAAAAACTTTTTTTTCACAACTGTTTTGTGGAGAGAAAATAATAATTTTTCATTTTCACTACCGTTTCTTAGGGGTGAGAAAATGATTATTTTTCATTTCAAAGACCGTTTTTCTTTTTTTGGGGGGGGGGGGGGGGGGAGGGGTGGGCTTATTTTCCTGGTATAGAGATCCTATTAATTTGCGAGAGTCGCTACAAAGACCACCCTCACTCTGTTACACTTGCAGCTGTGTAAAAAAGGGTTTTTATTTACTCTCCCCAAAAAATGGTCGCGTAAAAAAGTTTTTTTTAATTTTCTCTTTTACATCTGGTCCTTTGTACATGATGGGCCACCTGCTATTTCAACCAATCGTTACACGTCGGCCATGAGAAATGCTGTTCTCCGGGATTCAAATACTTTGACAACCCTGCTTCAAATATTTTGCAAAAAACAACACACCATTGCGGGAGTTTTTTGCCAAGAGTATAAGCCAATTAATGATATGATAATTGATATTTGATATAGCGCCCTTTCCACCTATAATGTTCGAAAGCGCGTTTTGGACATCTCTTTTTCAATTTCCTGATTCCATTCGATCGATCGTATAACTCTCAGCTATAGGCTGTCTGGCCAAATCTCGGCTGACCGTTTTTTTAACTTAAGGAAACTTAAAACGAAATCCCCAAAAAGATAAAATTGATAAATGGCCCAAAACTTTGAAATAAAATGATTTAAACTTTGAAGGATTTTTCCCGGAATTATCCTGTTTCTGTGAATGAAATCACGTGATTTCATACAGAACGCTGATTGGCTCATTTGAAATACGCACATTTCCAAATAGTTACCAATAGTTGGCCCAATTACAAATTGTACGTACTTAAAGGCAATTTCCTTTGAATAGAAAAGATTAATCAAAAACGTGCTCGGTGCATTATTTCATTGAGATAAGTGGCTTCGTCATGCTTCTACTTCCATAGAAATTCGTGAAAAAAAATTCAAAAATCTTCCGAAAATCAGAAAATGGTATGAATTTCCCAAATATGACCATTTTCTGCGAATAAAAATCTCCAGAAATTATATTTCAAAAATGTCTCTTAACAGATTTTTTGAGCCCTCGGCTGATCATCAAATGTGCCAAATTTAGAAAAGAATGGATCAGCGATTTAAAAAATTCACCAAAGGTGAAATTTATGGCTACAAGCTTCAATACGGCAAAAGACGCTGGCTGTTACATGGTTGCAATATCATGCACCTGACGGGGAATCCCCAATAAACTCCCAGAGAAGTTCCCAGGTCGCATACTTCAGGTTTTAATTGCAAAGTACACATTTAATAGTTGGCATCAATTACTCGTCACACATCTCTAGTACTATTTTACTGCTTGGGTCAGGAGAGCTCTATAAATGACGTCATATCCGCCGTGTTAACTAAGTTCTTGGCACTTTGTTAACAGGGACTTAGGTGTTGTCCTAGACTAATCTTTATAGTCGTACGAATGGTCCGCTATATTCGGCGACTGTTCTTGATATTCTTGAGACTAAATTTGTCTCAAGACTATGGCGAATTATCCCAGAATATAAAGAATTATCCCCAACTTCTCCCAGACATTTCCCAGATAGGTCCCGGAAAAAAAACGTTTGTGATGGGTGGCCATGAAATTCTTAAAATTTTTGAACATGCAGAAGTTTTTTTTTGTTCTTGGCTGCCACCAAGACAATCCGGTTTTGGGCCAAGAACATGCAGAACATTCTGGGAGTTCTCTCGAGACTTGGCCAAGAACACCAAGAAATTATGCAAATTAGTTGTCTTGGCCTAGTCTCAAGTCAAGTTCTTGAGTGTATGAACCTAGCTTAAGCTGTGCCATGATTGTGGCTATAGTAATACAAATAGTCACGCGGGTCTTTACCTTAGCCTTGATCTGTCTAGATTTCTGGAGGAGCGTTCCTGTGTCCATTTCATGTGTGCAGTAATTGAGCAACCTTTAAGCAGGGTGTGTAGAACCAGGTCATCTTCTACAGCAACATGAACCCTCTCGGACTCTTCTCCGCCGCGACAGGAGCCACGCTAGGGGGCAGCACTGATGAGCGGATGATTGCGGCGCTCCCGCTGCCAACCACGCAATTCACAAACATGGGCATGTCTCATATGTCATCCTCAGCACCCTCCTGCCTTCATCACTAGTAACTCTTTTCTCATGACCTGTCCAGGTAATGCTACATTTATGAACACATCTCAACAAAAGTAAAGATGACTAGCATGTGTGTAAAAGAATATTATGCTCTGCATAAGAAACATTTTCAATGAGGTACTCGCATTGATTGTTAACGAGTTTACACAGCGGCTAACTACCACGTCGGCATCGACTTTAGCAGGTTAATAAGTGTTTTATATACCAATTAAGGTTGTATATCCAAAATTGCATTGCACAGACAGTGCAGGTAATTAAGACGCGATAATGATGATAGGGGAGTGAGCGAGACAGTAGCCCCGACTGAGGAGGGGGGGGGGGGGGATGAGACACAACAAATGCCATTTCATAGCATGAGCAATATGCAAACAGGAATACAGCACTACATGGAAAGGCCTAGCATGGAGGGGAAATGAATGGATCGTGGTGTGGGAAAAATGATAATAGAATATAAATCAGACACCTGTTGAAATAAACCTAGACCAGAAAATGAAAATGAACTTGCTCTTCTAGGCGTTTTGTTTTGTAAAGTACTACATGATACGCGAGGATAATGAGAGATTATATTTTGTGCCACAACGTCGGTGTATAAATTATCACCTGCAATGAAGCCTTTATATTATGTAAAAGACGCCCATTGTTTGGGATCCTTTTTAACACATTCTCTTCAAAAAAACACTAGCTCAATACATGTGTATTCCCGGAATGAAATATTGATAATTATGTCTGAGGAGTTGTTTCCCACATTTGCATTTACGGTATTGGGTTTTGGGTATAGACAGCAGGATATAAGTGTTATTAGTAAGCATTAAACTCAAATACAACGTACCCATATGGAGCGAGGTCACTGGGTGTTAATATATTTAGTCTTTATGGCGGGAGGTAGAATAATGGATAAGAAAGATATCAGGAGGGAGAATTAAAATATCAGACGTTTAGAATAATTTGTTACTGGTCGAGAAAAATGATATGTATTAACACGCCTAAGATCATATAGTAAAAATAGACATATGAGAAAGGTCATACATTTGCACGAGAGTAAATATGAAATATGGTCAGCATCATGGCGTACTGGATGACGTCTATTTTACTATATGACTCAATGCCAGTTAGCACATTAAAAAAACAATGTAAAGTGACTATTCTGAATGACGTCATTACCTTAAAAAGCAGTATTGCGTAAAAAGATAGCGTAAACTAATTGCGGGTTAGTGTCTTCTTGTTATTACATTGTCTTCCCAGTTTATGTATAGTTCTTATTGTATTAGCATTTTGATGCTTCAGCCATGACGGCTTTACTGGATCGTTTAGGCTATTTCGTTCTCTTGCGGGATAAGGGAGCTAGCAATCGAATGATGCATCTGCCAATGCTCAGCATGGAAGCAATCATCATCTTCCGTTCTGTGAAGCCGCGAATAGCAAAGTGTGTGGATGCAGATTCTGTGTGAGTGAAGCTGTTATTATACTGTTTACAACTCAGGTTTAGCACAGATATGGGCGTATCAGAAACTTGAGGTTAAACAGTATTGACGACATTTAACTCCTGGGCTTGATTTGACCCAGTCATTCATTACTTCTTCCTTTATCTAACTGCAAATGTCATCGAGTTGTAAAAACGTAAGATATCCTTAACTCCATATTTATTCTGAGATACAGATGGGATGAACTCACAGCTAATTCGTTAACATGTAAGTCATACTATGCGCCTTTGAACTGACCATCTCTTTCTAAACTTCCGTATCGAGAAATAAGCCAAAAAGCCTTCCCTTGTTGCCTGATGCCACCCTCAGGCTGTCAGATTCGCTGAGACATGATCATTTCGTCTGTTAGGGGATAGCCTAGAAAGTCTCACACGTTATGAGGTATGTATTAACTTCAAATGACGCAACATCTATACAAATTATGCCCATAAGTAACCTAAGCCCTCTCTGGTCATTCAATTGATAAGAGGGGTGTGCTCTTTGGGGAATCAAGTTTCAGCAAAGAGCAAACGCCTCTTTGGCTGTATGCCAGCAGACAATGTATTTTAATCTATATTAGATGTTTAGTAACCGCAGGTTTATATAACAACACTTGGCAGGATAACTTACTATTCATGTAGCACAATAGATAGCTATCTTGAGATCTTTTCCCATCTGCTGGGTATCGTAAGAGGGACATGGAGTGTGCCGTTGACAAGTACTTATATATTGTACACACATAGCAGCATTAGCGGGAAGAACAAACGTAGTCAAAACGGTTACAGTTTGTTATATAAGTTTCAGAACCGATGGATGATATCGAAAGGCGTTGTCTATCTAATGCTGGTCTCCCACATACGAATTTTAAGGTGCGACCAGGTGCGAATTAAAAAGTCGAAGTTATTCGTGTGTTGTCGTGATTTATCGTGGTTGTTCGCAGTGAGTCTTAGGTTTTCGTAGGCAATGCTGCGAATTAAAAAGAAAGTTTTACATGTAAAACTTTTGGGTGCGACAAAAATACTGTCGTAAGGAAGTCATTTTTTGTTGTACATTGTCGTACATTGTCGTACTTTGTCGAACATCGTTGTACATTGTTGAACATCTTGTCGTAATATGTTGTACATTGTCGTATGTAATCGTGCATTCACGTACATGTGCGTACACTCGTTTAATGTACGACAAAGTGTCACTATATACATGACCCACTTCAGAATGAAAGAATAGGCTATAGGCCAAAATTTAATCTACAAAGTTACGAATTGACAGTGATTTCACCATACATCGTAGTGTACTTACGAATTTTGCCATTTTTAGTTTGAAAATATTCGTAATCAATCGAATATTGTGGTAAGTAGACGTACAACTGGCGTATATATGCGTATGTATGACGTAATTATTCGTGTTTATGTCGTGTATATTCGCACAAACTCGCATACATACGCACCTTCATATCCGTAACCAACTACGAATATGTTCGCCTACAGTACGGACATTTAATTCCGTATACAAACCAGCGGGACCTCCGGGCAGATTTCATGCCCAGGCATGCGATCGCCGTTCGGCCGTCTGGGTGTCAATACACCCGGGCAAGCCGGGCGTCTAAGGACGCCCGGCTTGCCCGAGTGTATTGACACAGCGACCGGGAGGCTCAGCACTGCTAGCCGGCTCAGGTATACGGGTTGTGATACCTAACAATTTAGTTCCTATAGCAATCCGGCAGATGGCGCCACGCGGGGCGCTGCATGAAGAAACTTAAGTCAGAACTTAGCTAAGACGTCTTTTGTCTTAGCTAAAACTGATTTCGGACTTATCTAAGTTTAAGACTTTTTGTGGATTGCACAGAGATCCTTAAGTCAAGTGCGAAATATAAGACTTTTCTTTAGTCTTAGACGAATTTTTATTGTTGTAGGGGGCCCTACAAATGTATGCGCATGCGTGGTATCCCCTACGTTCTATATCCGGTCGTAGCATGTGTTTTTGGCTGTGGTTTGTGTTTATCTACTAAATAAACATCTTCTAGCCATATTTTTTAATGATTCCAAGCTATGGACGCTGGACAAAATGGAAGGATATTCGTAAGGGCATGTTCTGATTATTCCATTCGTTTGCTTGGGTGAATAAACCATCCAAACATGCTGTGCTTTCGAGTGAAACACATTTTCATACAACCTTACAAGACATGTTTTTAGTGGTATAATTGTGAATATCCAGACGGTGGTCTAGTTCTAAATATCAGGGGTGTTCAACTGTCGCACCAGCGTGCAACAAGGGTTTCAATACGTGCGACAAACCAGCAACTTAAAGCACTGTTTATTTGGGAAATGTGTCGCAAACTAAGCTTATATATTTCATGAATTATTATTTACTCAAATTGTATATAGAAACCGTGAACTCCATTTTAACTTTAATGATACTGGCTATTGATTTGTCTTGGTCTTAACTACTGCAATTAGGGCTAATATACATGGAGTGAAGCAGTGCCACCAGGTGACAGTATTCACAGCTATTACCAAAACCATGGTCACCAGAAATTGCTTTGCTCCATTGCTCCAAATCTTCTTGACTTAGCTCTGGGACTAAAATATTTGGACACCCCTGAATATTAAGTTCTCTTTAAGGTGATGGGTACCATTGCAAGCCAGTTAAAAGCCCTGTCCCAAAACACACCTCAAAGCAGCATAATCCTATAACTAGGTGTATCTCCAGGTTCCTGAGTGTTATCAGGTAGAGCATATCATCGCCACCTGTCATTATTCAATCCATATTCTGTGTTATTTGAAAATTTACAACTTTTCTTCCAAATGACTTATTCTCATTAATTACACCAGAGAAATACATCCCCTTGAACCGCAACGCCATAGGCACAGCATGCTAGCACCTAGGGTATGTGCGCCTCGGGTTACGCGGTGTAGCCTTGGTCACATGATCTGATCTGTGCAATTAGCATGCAGCATCCTTTCTAGGTCAGATAGTTGTCAAGGAGATGGGAGGCAGCGCCATTTGATGATGCATGGACAGTGCCCGATCCCGGTCTACTCATCTCAGATTACGCAGGTGATGGTTAATGTAGGTTCACAGATACCTTAGGGATGTCATTGACTATGCCCAATAAGAAGTAAATTTTTGATTCCTTACTGCTAAAGACTTACGGGCCATAACATTTGAAATTTTTAGTTAAATGTCTTGTGTGTGGAGACTATAATCCAGCAAGGACAGGCGTCGCTGATCCCATGTGGGCTTGGAACAAAAGACAGTCGTTCAGTGACACACCTCAATGGTCGCACGTCACTGTCAGGGCAATGCCAAGAGTCGGGCATGCTATAAATAGTTGAGAACCTTTCTATCTGCTCAAACTAAATGCACTTGGTGTCATAATTTCTCACTAAAATTTTCAATGTTATGGCCTGTAAAAATCTTCAGCCGTAAAAAATCAAAAAAATACTTTTTATTGGGCATAGTAAATGATATCCCTAAAGTAACTCTGAACCTAGAGTAACCATCACCTGCATATTTTTAAATATTTGTGCCATTTTCTATATAAAAATGTGAAGACTGCTCAGAAAATCATCTTGCTCACTCGGGCAAGTGAAAACTAAAATGTACTTTCCCGAAAGCTCTTGTGATGATCATTTGATCAATGCTGCAATCTACATATATTGTCACTTACACCTTAGATCTTAGATGAATTTTAAAAAACAAGTGGATATGAAACGAGCCGGTCAACCTGAACAGACTAGCCTCAAGCAATAGTCCAAAAGTCAATTTCACAAACACCCGTCGAGTCCGGCCCTTCCACTAAAGCTTATATATAGTAATTGGTCTCTCACTAGTCAGTTGCTACATATCCATTCTTTTCTACTTCTAAACCTTAGATGAAGAGAACATGGATTGGTCCTCGCGTACCAATAACATTACCCTGGGACCTCATAATAAAGGACCACCCAAGGTCAAGGGCGGTCGTATGCATCTCACAGCCAATGGCCGCTGGCCATAGACTGTGAGATGGCCTTGCGTTTCAAACATAGCTGCCAGGTGAGGTCTGAATGGCTGATATATTATGAATTAGATGATCAAATACAGATGGAATCAAGATGAGAAACCTGAACAGGCTAGCCTCAATCAGTATCAACTAATATCCCATAATTGGTGCTCTGCACATGCCCAGCCGATGCTGGCGATCAGGTTTCTCTGTAATGTATGCGATACGAGAGCCCTGATTGGTCCTTTTATTCACGTAACCTAACGCTGATGCCAGATCAGTGACTCCTGGCATGGGTCCAGCCCTTCACTGTAGCACATATAGTAATTGGTCTCTTACATATGGTTACCATGATAGTGCTTAAGGGCAACAAATGAGGCTATTGGGATTAAGATCAAACCAGGCTGCTGGGTTGGACAACCCAAGGTCAAGGGCGGTCGGATGCATCTCACAGCTGAGGGCTGCTGGCCAGGGACTGTGAGATGCCTCAGACCTGCCGAGATCTGGCATTTCCAACATCGCTGCCTGGCGAGGTCTCAAAAGCTGTTATATTATGAATCAGATGACCAAACACAAGTGGATTTGAAACCAGCTGATCAACCTGAACAGGCTAGCCTCAACCGCTGTCAACTAATATCCCATAATTGGTGCTCTGTGCATGCCAAGCCGATGCTGGCGATCAGGTTTCTCTGTAATGTATGCGATACGAGAGCCCTGATTGGTCCTTGTTCTCACGTAACCACACGCTGATGCCAGATCAGTAACTCCTGGCATGGGTCCAGCCCTTCACTATAGCACATATAGTAATTGGTCTCTTACATATGGTTACCATGATAGTGCTTAAGGGCAACAAATGAGGCTATTTGGATTAAGATCAAACCAGGCTGCTGGGTTGGACAACCCAAGGTCAAGGGCGGTCGGATGCATCTCACAGCTGAGGGCTGCTGGCCAGGGACTGTGAGATGCCTCAGACCTACCGAGATCTGGCATTTCCAACATCGCTGCCTGGCGAGGTCTCAAAAGCTGTTATATTATGAATCAGATGACCAAACACAAGTGGATTTGAAACCAGCCGGTCAACCTTAACAGGCTTGCCTCAACCGATGTCACCTAATATCCCATGATTGGTGCTCTGTGCATGCCAAGCCGATGCTGGCGATCAGGTTTCTCTGTAATGTATGCGATACGAGAGCCCTGATTGGTCCTTTTATTCACGTAACCTAACGCTGATGCCAGATCAGTGACTCCTGGCATGGGCCCAGCCCTTCACTGTAGCACATATAGTAATTGGTCTCTCACATATGGTTACCATGATAGTGCTTAAGGGCAACAAATGAGGCTATTGGGATTAAGATCAAACCAGGCTGCTGGGTTGGACAACCCAAGGTCAAGGGCGGTCGGATGCATCTCACGGCTGAGGGCTGCTGGCCAGGGACTGTGAGATGCTTCAGACCTCCCGAGATCTGTCATTTCCAACATCGCTGCCTGGCGAGGTCTCAAAAGCTGTTATATTATGAATCAGATGACCAAACACAAGTGAATTTGAAACCAGCCGGTCAACCTGAACAGGCTAGCCTCAACCGATGTCAACTAATATCCCATAATTGGTGCTCTGTGCATGCCAAGCCGATGCTGGCGATCAGGTTTCTCTGTAATGTATGCGATACGAGAGCCCTGATTGGTCCTTGTTCTCACGTAACCTCTAGCTGATGCCAGATCTGTGACTCCTGGCATGAGTCCAGCCCGTCGCTATAGCGCATATAGTAATTGGTCTCTTACATATGGTTACCATGATAGTGCTTAAGGGCAACAAATAAGGCTATTGGGATCAAGATCAAACCAGGCTGCTGGGTTGGACAACCCAAGGTCAAGGGCGGTCGGATGCATCTCACGGCTGAGGGCTGCTGGCCAGGGACTGTGAGATGCTTCAGACCTCCCGAGATCTGGCATTTCCAACATCGCTGCCTGGCGAGGTCTCAATAGCTGTTATATTATGGATTAGATGACCAAACACAAGTGGATTTGAAACCAGCTGGTCAACCTGAACAGGCTAGCCTCAACCAATGTCAACTAATAGCCCATGATTGGTGCTATGTGCAAGCCCAGCTGATGCTGGCGATCAGGTTTCTCTGTAATGTAATCGATATGAGAGCCCTGATTGGTCCTTGTTCTCACGTAACCACACGCTGATGCCAGATCAGTAACTCCTGGCATGGGTCCAGCCCTTCACTATAGCACATATAGTAATTGGTCTCTTACATATGGTTACCATGATAGTGCTTAAGGGCAACAAATGAGGCTATTGGGATTAAGATCAAACCAGGCTGCTGGGTTGGACAACCCAAGGTCAAGGGCGGTCGGATGCATCTCACAGCCAATGGCCGCTGGCCATAGACTGTGAGATGGCCTTGCGTTTCAAACATAGCTGCCAGGTGAGGTCTGAATGGCTGATATATTATGAATTAGATGATCAAATACAGATGGAATCAAGATGAGAAACCTGAACAGGCTAGCCTCAATCAGTATCAACTAATATCCCATAATTGGTGCTCTGCACATGCCCAGCCGATGCTGGCGATCAGGTTTCTCTGTAATGTATGCGATACGAGAGCCCTGATTGGTCCTTTTATTCACGTAACCTAACGCTGATGGCATATCAGTGACTCCTGGCATGGGTCCAGCCCTTCACTGTAGCACATATAGTAATTGGTCTCTTACATATGGTTACCATGATAGTGCTTAAGGGCACTTAGTGCTTAATGAACCCTCTCGGACTCTTCTCCGCCGCGACAGGAGCCACGCTAGGGGGCAGCACTGATGAGCGGATGATTGCGGCGCTCCCGCTGCCAACCACGCAATTCACAAACATGGGCATGTCTCATATGTCATCCTCAGCACCCTCCTGCCTTCATCACTAGTAACTCTTTTCTCATGACCTGTCCAGGTAATGCTACATTTATGAACACATCTCAACAAAAGTAAAGATGACTAGCATGTGTGTAAAAGAATATTATGCTCTGCATAAGAAACATTTTCAATGAGGTACTCGCATTGATTGTTAACGAGTTTACACAGCGGCTAACTACCACGTCGGCATCGACTTTAGCAGGTTAATAAGTGTTTTATATACCAATTAAGGTTGTATATCCAAAATTGCATTGCACAGACAGTGCAGGTAATTAAGACGCGATAATGATGATAGGGGAGTGAGCGAGACAGTAGCCCCGACTGAGGAGGGGGGGGGGGATGAGACACAACAAATGCCATTTCATAGCATGAGCAATATGCAAACAGGAATACAGCACTACATGGAAAGGCCTAGCATGGAGGGGAAATGAATGGATCGTGGTGTGGGAAAAATGATAATAGAATATAAATCAGACACCTGTTGAAATAAACCTAGACCAGAAAATGAAAATGAACTTGCTCTTCTAGGCGTTTTGTTTTGTAAAGTACTACATGATACGCGAGGATAATGAGAGATTATATTTTGTGCCACAACGTCGGTGTATAAATTATCACCTGCAATGAAGCCTTTATATTATGTAAAAGACGCCCATTGTTTGGGATCCTTTTTAACACATTCTCTTCAAAAAAACACTAGCTCAATACATGTGTATTCCCGGAATGAAATATTGATAATTATGTCTGAGGAGTTGTTTCCCACATTTGCATTTACGGTATTGGGTTTTGGGTATAGACAGCAGGATATAAGTGTTATTAGTAAGCATTAAACTCAAATACAACGTACCCATATGGAGCGAGGTCACTGGGTGTTAATATATTTAGTCTTTATGGCGGGAGGTAGAATAATGGATAAGAAAGATATCAGGAGGGAGAATTAAAATATCAGACGTTTAGAATAATTTGTTACTGGTCGAGAAAAATGATATGTATTAACACGCCTAAGATCATATAGTAAAAATAGACATATGAGAAAGGTCATACATTTGCACGAGAGTAAATATGAAATATGGTCAGCATCATGGCGTACTGGATGACGTCTATTTTACTATATGACTCAATGCCAGTTAGCACATTAAAAAAACAATGTAAAGTGACTATTCTGAATGACGTCATTACCTTAAAAAGCAGTATTGCGTAAAAAGATAGCGTAAACTAATTGCGGGTTAGTGTCTTCTTGTTATTACATTGTCTTCCCAGTTTATGTATAGTTCTTATTGTATTAGCATTTTGATGCTTCAGCCATGACGGCTTTACTGGATCGTTTAGGCTATTTCGTTCTCTTGCGGGATAAGGGAGCTAGCAATCGAATGATGCATCTGCCAATGCTCAGCATGGAAGCAATCATCATCTTCCGTTCTGTGAAGCCGCGAATAGCAAAGTGTGTGGATGCAGATTCTGTGTGAGTGAAGCTGTTATTATACTGTTTACAACTCAGGTTTAGCACAGATATGGGCGTATCAGAAACTTGAGGTTAAACAGTATTGACGACATTTAACTCCTGGGCTTGATTTGACCCAGTCATTCATTACTTCTTCCTTTATCTAACTGCAAATGTCATCGAGTTGTAAAAACGTAAGATATCCTTAACTCCATATTTATTCTGAGATACAGATGGGATGAACTCACAGCTAATTCGTTAACATGTAAGTCATACTATGCGCCTTTGAACTGACCATCTCTTTCTAAACTTCCGTATCGAGAAATAAGCCAAAAAGCCTTCCCTTGTTGCCTGATGCCACCCTCAGGCTGTCAGATTCGCTGAGACATGATCATTTCGTCTGTTAGGGGATAGCCTAGAAAGTCTCACACGTTATGAGGTATGTATTAACTTCAAATGACGCAACATCTATACAAATTATGCCCATAAGTAACCTAAGCCCTCTCTGGTCATTCAATTGATAAGAGGGGTGTGCTCTTTGGGGAATCAAGTTTCAGCAAAGAGCAAACGCCTCTTTGGCTGTATGCCAGCAGACAATGTATTTTAATCTATATTAGATGTTTAGTAACCGCAGGTTTATATAACAACACTTGGCAGGATAACTTACTATTCATGTAGCACAATAGATAGCTATCTTGAGATCTTTTCCCATCTGCTGGGTATCGTAAGAGGGACATGGAGTGTGCCGTTGACAAGTACTTATATATTGTACACACATAGCAGCATTAGCGGGAAGAACAAACGTAGTCAAAACGGTTACAGTTTGTTATATAAGTTTCAGAACCGATGGATGATATCGAAAGGCGTTGTCTATCTAATGCTGGTCTCCCACATACGAATTTTAAGGTGCGACCAGGTGCGAATTAAAAAGTCGAAGTTATTCGTGTGTTGTCGTGATTTATCGTGGTTGTTCGCAGTGAGTCTTAGGTTTTCGTAGGCAATGCTGCGAATTAAAAAGAAAGTTTTACATGTAAAACTTTTGGGTGCGACAAAAATACTGTCGTAAGGAAGTCATTTTTTGTTGTACATTGTCGTACATTGTCGTACTTTGTCGAACATCGTTGTACATTGTTGAACATCTTGTCGTAATATGTTGTACATTGTCGTATGTAATCGTGCATTCACGTACATGTGCGTACACTCGTTTAATGTACGACAAAGTGTCACTATATACATGACCCACTTCAGAATGAAAGAATAGGCTATAGGCCAAAATTTAATCTACAAAGTTACGAATTGACAGTGATTTCACCATACATCGTAGTGTACTTACGAATTTTGCCATTTTTAGTTTGAAAATATTCGTAATCAATCGAATATTGTGGTAAGTAGACGTACAACTGGCGTATATATGCGTATGTATGACGTAATTATTCGTGTTTATGTCGTGTATATTCGCACAAACTCGCATACATACGCACCTTCATATCCGTAACCAACTACGAATATGTTCGCCTACAGTACGGACATTTAATTCCGTATACAAACCAGCGGGACCTCCGGGCAGATTTCATGCCCAGGCATGCGATCGCCGTTCGGCCGTCTGGGTGTCAATACACCCGGGCAAGCCGGGCGTCTAAGGACGCCCGGCTTGCCCGAGTGTATTGACACAGCGACCGGGAGGCTCAGCACTGCTAGCCGGCTCAGGTATACGGGTTGTGATACCTAACAATTTAGTTCCTATAGCAATCCGGCAGATGGCGCCACGCGGGGCGCTGCATGAAGAAACTTAAGTCAGAACTTAGCTAAGACGTCTTTTGTCTTAGCTAAAACTGATTTCGGACTTATCTAAGTTTAAGACTTTTTGTGGATTGCACAGAGATCCTTAAGTCAAGTGCGAAATATAAGACTTTTCTTTAGTCTTAGACGAATTTTTATTGTTGTAGGGGGCCCTACAAATGTATGCGCATGCGTGGTATCCCCTACGTTCTATATCCGGTCGTAGCATGTGTTTTTGGCTGTGGTTTGTGTTTATCTACTAAATAAACATCTTCTAGCCATATTTTTTAATGATTCCAAGCTATGGACGCTGGACAAAATGGAAGGATATTCGTAAGGGCATGTTCTGATTATTCCATTCGTTTGCTTGGGTGAATAAACCATCCAAACATGCTGTGCTTTCGAGTGAAACACATTTTCATACAACCTTACAAGACATGTTTTTAGTGGTAATATGATGAGAAAGCAAAGCTTTAAATGCTCGCGCAGCTCGATGATATTTCTGCATTCCCCTTCAAATGCAGTCACAAAGTGTTTGTTATTGTTATCCGTGACGTCATTCCTTACTTAAACTTCGCTGAAACATATTGGAAGCCCCTTCATATGAGCTTCATATTTGTGCAATAACCACACACAGTATGCGTAGCGATTGACCGAAAATATGGCATAAAAATTACTACGACTTCAACCTGTTGCAAAATCGTCATTTCATGACAGATTTCATCTAGAATTAAGAGACATGTAGAATTATTCGTGGCGGTTGTAGCAATTTAAACTGCATTGAAATCGATTCACGGAAAGATGAGTAAAGTCATTTTTACCGTGAACATCGAAGTTACGACTTTGGAATACGCGGAATTCCATCGTAACATGACGTCATTTCAATGCTATACGTCAGCATTTGTCGCACGTGAGCATGTATGTTTCAGTTGTTGCATAGTTCGGCGTGTGTGCACACGATAGTCCATTCTCCTACCCAGAGATCCCGCTACGCATAGTGCGGTCGCTTGCAGAGATACTAGTCGTGTAGCAATCCAACCGGAAGACGGTATCGTCGCCCTGGCAGAGTGACGATAGTCGGCGACCAAGACGCTATTTTGACACAATTTAAAGGAAACAATCCAAATTTATTATTTGATTAAGAAATATTTAAAACATGAAACGATCTGGCGGCAAAATGTGCTCTTAAAGCAAAAAGTTATGCTCATTTTTCCGAGGTAATCGAGCGAGCGAGCCCGACGAGAGACGAACAGACAGACGTCAACACCAAAAAACCTGCCTTAGTGTGTATCCTGCCATTACACTATATATATATACCGTAAATGCTCGCTACGCTGAGCCGGACTTCGGCCGACTCACTAGGCGAGCTAATATGATGAGAAAGCAAAGCTTTAAATGCTCGCGCAGCTCGATGATATTTCTGCATTCCCCTTCAAATGCAGTCACAAAGTGTTTGTTATTGTTATCCGTGACGTCATTCCTTACTTAAACTTCGCTGAAACATATTGGAAGCCCCTTCATATGAGCTTCATATTTGTGCAATAACCACACACAGTATGCGTAGCGATTGACCGAAAATATGGCATAAAAATTACTACGACTTCAACCTGTTGCAACATCGTCATTTCACGACAGATTTCCTCTAGAACTAAGAGACATGTAGAATTATTTGTGGCGGTTGTAGCGATTTAAACTGCATTGAAATCGATTCACGGAAAGTTGAGTAAAGTCATTTTTACCGTGAACATCGAAGTTACGACTTTGGAATGCGCGGAATTCCATCGTAACATGACGTCATTTCAAGACGTCAGCATTTTTCGCACGTGAGCATGTATGTTTCAGTTGTTGCATAGTTCGTCGTGTGTTGTACGATAGTCGGCGACCAAAACGCTTTTTTGACACAATTTAAAGGAATCAATCCAAATTTATTATTTGACTAAGAAATATTTAAAACATGAAACGATCTGGCGGCAAAATGTGCTCTTAAAGCAAAAAGTTATGCTCATTTCTCGCGAGGTTATCGAGCGAGCGAGATAAGAGACGAACAGACAGAAGTGTTGACGGAAGTGCGGACACCGTTTTCTAGGCCTCAGTATGTACTTCCATTGACAATGGCATTGTTGATATCCTATACCGTAAATGCTCGCTACGCTGAGCCGGCCTTCGGCCGACTCACTACGCGAGCTATAATTGTGAATATCCAGACGGTGGTCTAGTTCTAAATATCAGGGGTGTTCAACTGTCGCACCAGCGTGCAACAAGGGTTTCAATACGTGCGACAAACCAGCAACTTAAAGCACTGTTTATTTGGGAAATGTGTCGCAAACTAAGCTTATATATTTCATGAATTATTATTTACTCAAATTGTATATAGAAACCGTGAACTCCATTTTAACTTTAATGATACTGGCTATTGATTTGTCTTGGTCTTAACTACTGCAATTAGGGCTAATATACATGGAGTGAAGCAGTGCCACCAGGTGACAGTATTCACAGCTATTACCAAAACCATGGTCACCAGAAATTGCTTTGCTCCATTGCTCCAAATCTTCTTGACTTAGCTCTGGGACTAAAATATTTGGACACCCCTGAATATTAAGTTCTCTTTAAGGTGATGGGTACCATTGCAAGCCAGTTAAAAGCCCTGTCCCAAAACACACCTCAAAGCAGCATAATCCTATAACTAGGTGTATCTCCAGGTTCCTGAGTGTTATCAGGTAGAGCATATCATCGCCACCTGTCATTATTCAATCCATATTCTGTGTTATTTGAAAATTTACAACTTTTCTTCCAAATGACTTATTCTCATTAATTACACCAGAGAAATACATCCCCTTGAACCGCAACGCCATAGGCACAGCATGCTAGCACCTAGGGTATGTGCGCCTCGGGTTACGCGGTGTAGCCTTGGTCACATGATCTGATCTGTGCAATTAGCATGCAGCATCCTTTCTAGGTCAGATAGTTGTCAAGGAGATGGGAGGCAGCGCCATTTGATGATGCATGGACAGTGCCCGATCCCGGTCTACTCATCTCAGATTACGCAGGTGATGGTTAATGTAGGTTCACAGATACCTTAGGGATGTCATTGACTATGCCCAATAAGAAGTAAATTTTTGATTCCTTACTGCTAAAGACTTACGGGCCATAACATTTGAAATTTTTAGTTAAATGTCTTGTGTGTGGAGACTATAATCCAGCAAGGACAGGCGTCGCTGATCCCATGTGGGCTTGGAACAAAAGACAGTCGTTCAGTGACACACCTCAATGGTCGCACGTCACTGTCAGGGCAATGCCAAGAGTCGGGCATGCTATAAATAGTTGAGAACCTTTCTATCTGCTCAAACTAAATGCACTTGGTGTCATAATTTCTCACTAAAATTTTCAATGTTATGGCCTGTAAAAATCTTCAGCCGTAAAAAATCAAAAAAATACTTTTTATTGGGCATAGTAAATGATATCCCTAAAGTAACTCTGAACCTAGAGTAACCATCACCTGCATATTTTTAAATATTTGTGCCATTTTCTATATAAAAATGTGAAGACTGCTCAGAAAATCATCTTGCTCACTCGGGCAAGTGAAAACTAAAATGTACTTTCCCGAAAGCTCTTGTGATGATCATTTGATCAATGCTGCAATCTACATATATTGTCACTTACACCTTAGATCTTAGATGAATTTTAAAAAACAAGTGGATATGAAACGAGCCGGTCAACCTGAACAGACTAGCCTCAAGCAATAGTCCAAAAGTCAATTTCACAAACACCCGTCGAGTCCGGCCCTTCCACTAAAGCTTATATATAGTAATTGGTCTCTCACTAGTCAGTTGCTACATATCCATTCTTTTCTACTTCTAAACCTTAGATGAAGAGAACATGGATTGGTCCTCGCGTACCAATAACATTACCCTGGGACCTCATAATAAAGGACCACCCAAGGTCAAGGGCGGTCGTATGCATCTCACAGCCAATGGCCGCTGGCCATAGACTGTGAGATGGCCTTGCGTTTCAAACATAGCTGCCAGGTGAGGTCTGAATGGCTGATATATTATGAATTAGATGATCAAATACAGATGGAATCAAGATGAGAAACCTGAACAGGCTAGCCTCAATCAGTATCAACTAATATCCCATAATTGGTGCTCTGCACATGCCCAGCCGATGCTGGCGATCAGGTTTCTCTGTAATGTATGCGATACGAGAGCCCTGATTGGTCCTTTTATTCACGTAACCTAACGCTGATGCCAGATCAGTGACTCCTGGCATGGGTCCAGCCCTTCACTGTAGCACATATAGTAATTGGTCTCTTACATATGGTTACCATGATAGTGCTTAAGGGCAACAAATGAGGCTATTGGGATTAAGATCAAACCAGGCTGCTGGGTTGGACAACCCAAGGTCAAGGGCGGTCGGATGCATCTCACAGCTGAGGGCTGCTGGCCAGGGACTGTGAGATGCCTCAGACCTGCCGAGATCTGGCATTTCCAACATCGCTGCCTGGCGAGGTCTCAAAAGCTGTTATATTATGAATCAGATGACCAAACACAAGTGGATTTGAAACCAGCTGATCAACCTGAACAGGCTAGCCTCAACCGCTGTCAACTAATATCCCATAATTGGTGCTCTGTGCATGCCAAGCCGATGCTGGCGATCAGGTTTCTCTGTAATGTATGCGATACGAGAGCCCTGATTGGTCCTTGTTCTCACGTAACCACACGCTGATGCCAGATCAGTAACTCCTGGCATGGGTCCAGCCCTTCACTATAGCACATATAGTAATTGGTCTCTTACATATGGTTACCATGATAGTGCTTAAGGGCAACAAATGAGGCTATTGGGATTAAGATCAAACCAGGCTGCTGGGTTGGACAACCCAAGGTCAAGGGCGGTCGGATGCATCTCACAGCCAATGGCCGCTGGCCATAGACTGTGAGATGGCCTTGCGTTTCAAACATAGCTGCCAGGTGAGGTCTGAATGGCTGATATATTATGAATTAGATGATCAAATACAGATGGAATCAAGATGAGAAACCTGAACAGGCTAGCCTCAATCAGTATCAACTAATATCCCATAATTGGTGCTCTGCACATGCCCAGCCGATGCTGGCGATCAGGTTTCTCTGTAATGTATGCGATACGAGAGCCCTGATTGGTCCTTTTATTCACGTAACCTAACGCTGATGGCATATCAGTGACTCCTGGCATGGGTCCAGCCCTTCACTGTAGCACATATAGTAATTGGTCTCTTACATATGGTTACCATGATAGTGCTTAAGGGCACTTAGTGCTTAATGAACCCTCTCGGACTCTTCTCCGCCGCGACAGGAGCCACGCTAGGGGGCAGCACTGATGAGCGGATGATTGCGGCGCTCCCGCTGCCAACCACGCAATTCACAAACATGGGCATGTCTCATATGTCATCCTCAGCACCCTCCTGCCTTCATCACTAGTAACTCTTTTCTCATGACCTGTCCAGGTAATGCTACATTTATGAACACATCTCAACAAAAGTAAAGATGACTAGCATGTGTGTAAAAGAATATTATGCTCTGCATAAGAAACATTTTCAATGAGGTACTCGCATTGATTGTTAACGAGTTTACACAGCGGCTAACTACCACGTCGGCATCGACTTTAGCAGGTTAATAAGTGTTTTATATACCAATTAAGGTTGTATATCCAAAATTGCATTGCACAGACAGTGCAGGTAATTAAGACGCGATAATGATGATAGGGGAGTGAGCGAGACAGTAGCCCCGACTGAGGAGGGGGGGGGGGGGATGAGACACAACAAATGCCATTTCATAGCATGAGCAATATGCAAACAGGAATACAGCACTACATGGAAAGGCCTAGCATGGAGGGGAAATGAATGGATCGTGGTGTGGGAAAAATGATAATAGAATATAAATCAGACACCTGTTGAAATAAACCTAGACCAGAAAATGAAAATGAACTTGCTCTTCTAGGCGTTTTGTTTTGTAAAGTACTACATGATACGCGAGGATAATGAGAGATTATATTTTGTGCCACAACGTCGGTGTATAAATTATCACCTGCAATGAAGCCTTTATATTATGTAAAAGACGCCCATTGTTTGGGATCCTTTTTAACACATTCTCTTCAAAAAAACACTAGCTCAATACATGTGTATTCCCGGAATGAAATATTGATAATTATGTCTGAGGAGTTGTTTCCCACATTTGCATTTACGGTATTGGGTTTTGGGTATAGACAGCAGGATATAAGTGTTATTAGTAAGCATTAAACTCAAATACAACGTACCCATATGGAGCGAGGTCACTGGGTGTTAATATATTTAGTCTTTATGGCGGGAGGTAGAATAATGGATAAGAAAGATATCAGGAGGGAGAATTAAAATATCAGACGTTTAGAATAATTTGTTACTGGTCGAGAAAAATGATATGTATTAACACGCCTAAGATCATATAGTAAAAATAGACATATGAGAAAGGTCATACATTTGCACGAGAGTAAATATGAAATATGGTCAGCATCATGGCGTACTGGATGACGTCTATTTTACTATATGACTCAATGCCAGTTAGCACATTAAAAAAACAATGTAAAGTGACTATTCTGAATGACGTCATTACCTTAAAAAGCAGTATTGCGTAAAAAGATAGCGTAAACTAATTGCGGGTTAGTGTCTTCTTGTTATTACATTGTCTTCCCAGTTTATGTATAGTTCTTATTGTATTAGCATTTTGATGCTTCAGCCATGACGGCTTTACTGGATCGTTTAGGCTATTTCGTTCTCTTGCGGGATAAGGGAGCTAGCAATCGAATGATGCATCTGCCAATGCTCAGCATGGAAGCAATCATCATCTTCCGTTCTGTGAAGCCGCGAATAGCAAAGTGTGTGGATGCAGATTCTGTGTGAGTGAAGCTGTTATTATACTGTTTACAACTCAGGTTTAGCACAGATATGGGCGTATCAGAAACTTGAGGTTAAACAGTATTGACGACATTTAACTCCTGGGCTTGATTTGACCCAGTCATTCATTACTTCTTCCTTTATCTAACTGCAAATGTCATCGAGTTGTAAAAACGTAAGATATCCTTAACTCCATATTTATTCTGAGATACAGATGGGATGAACTCACAGCTAATTCGTTAACATGTAAGTCATACTATGCGCCTTTGAACTGACCATCTCTTTCTAAACTTCCGTATCGAGAAATAAGCCAAAAAGCCTTCCCTTGTTGCCTGATGCCACCCTCAGGCTGTCAGATTCGCTGAGACATGATCATTTCGTCTGTTAGGGGATAGCCTAGAAAGTCTCACACGTTATGAGGTATGTATTAACTTCAAATGACGCAACATCTATACAAATTATGCCCATAAGTAACCTAAGCCCTCTCTGGTCATTCAATTGATAAGAGGGGTGTGCTCTTTGGGGAATCAAGTTTCAGCAAAGAGCAAACGCCTCTTTGGCTGTATGCCAGCAGACAATGTATTTTAATCTATATTAGATGTTTAGTAACCGCAGGTTTATATAACAACACTTGGCAGGATAACTTACTATTCATGTAGCACAATAGATAGCTATCTTGAGATCTTTTCCCATCTGCTGGGTATCGTAAGAGGGACATGGAGTGTGCCGTTGACAAGTACTTATATATTGTACACACATAGCAGCATTAGCGGGAAGAACAAACGTAGTCAAAACGGTTACAGTTTGTTATATAAGTTTCAGAACCGATGGATGATATCGAAAGGCGTTGTCTATCTAATGCTGGTCTCCCACATACGAATTTTAAGGTGCGACCAGGTGCGAATTAAAAAGTCGAAGTTATTCGTGTGTTGTCGTGATTTATCGTGGTTGTTCGCAGTGAGTCTTAGGTTTTCGTAGGCAATGCTGCGAATTAAAAAGAAAGTTTTACATGTAAAACTTTTGGGTGCGACAAAAATACTGTCGTAAGGAAGTCATTTTTTGTTGTACATTGTCGTACATTGTCGTACTTTGTCGAACATCGTTGTACATTGTTGAACATCTTGTCGTAATATGTTGTACATTGTCGTATGTAATCGTGCATTCACGTACATGTGCGTACACTCGTTTAATGTACGACAAAGTGTCACTATATACATGACCCACTTCAGAATGAAAGAATAGGCTATAGGCCAAAATTTAATCTACAAAGTTACGAATTGACAGTGATTTCACCATACATCGTAGTGTACTTACGAATTTTGCCATTTTTAGTTTGAAAATATTCGTAATCAATCGAATATTGTGGTAAGTAGACGTACAACTGGCGTATATATGCGTATGTATGACGTAATTATTCGTGTTTATGTCGTGTATATTCGCACAAACTCGCATACATACGCACCTTCATATCCGTAACCAACTACGAATATGTTCGCCTACAGTACGGACATTTAATTCCGTATACAAACCAGCGGGACCTCCGGGCAGATTTCATGCCCAGGCATGCGATCGCCGTTCGGCCGTCTGGGTGTCAATACACCCGGGCAAGCCGGGCGTCTAAGGACGCCCGGCTTGCCCGAGTGTATTGACACAGCGACCGGGAGGCTCAGCACTGCTAGCCGGCTCAGGTATACGGGTTGTGATACCTAACAATTTAGTTCCTATAGCAATCCGGCAGATGGCGCCACGCGGGGCGCTGCATGAAGAAACTTAAGTCAGAACTTAGCTAAGACGTCTTTTGTCTTAGCTAAAACTGATTTCGGACTTATCTAAGTTTAAGACTTTTTGTGGATTGCACAGAGATCCTTAAGTCAAGTGCGAAATATAAGACTTTTCTTTAGTCTTAGACAAATTTTTATTGTTGTAGGGGGCCCTACAAATGTATGCGCATGCGTGGTATCCCCTACGTTCTATATCCGGTCGTAGCATGTGTTTTTGGCTGTGGTTTGTGTTTATCTACTAAATAAACATCTTCTAGCCATATTTTTTAATGATTCCAAGCTATGGACGCTGGACAAAATGGAAGGATATTCGTAAGGGCATGTTCTGATTATTCCATTCGTTTGCTTGGGTGAATAAACCATCCAAACATGCTGTGCTTTCGAGTGAAACACATTTTCATACAACCTTACAAGACATGTTTTTAGTGGTAATATGATGAGAAAGCAAAGCTTTAAATGCTCGCGCAGCTCGATGATATTTCTGCATTCCCCTTCAAATGCAGTCACAAAGTGTTTGTTATTGTTATCCGTGACGTCATTCCTTACTTAAACTTCGCTGAAACATATTGGAAGCCCCTTCATATGAGCTTCATATTTGTGCAATAACCACACACAGTATGCGTAGCGATTGACCGAAAATATGGCATAAAAATTACTACGACTTCAACCTGTTGCAAAATCGTCATTTCATGACAGATTTCATCTAGAATTAAGAGACATGTAGAATTATTCGTGGCGGTTGTAGCAATTTAAACTGCATTGAAATCGATTCACGGAAAGATGAGTAAAGTCATTTTTACCGTGAACATCGAAGTTACGACTTTGGAATACGCGGAATTCCATCGTAACATGACGTCATTTCAATGCTATACGTCAGCATTTGTCGCACGTGAGCATGTATGTTTCAGTTGTTGCATAGTTCGGCGTGTGTGCACACGATAGTCCATTCTCCTACCCAGAGATCCCGCTACGCATAGTGCGGTCGCTTGCAGAGATACTAGTCGTGTAGCAATCCAACCGGAAGACGGTATCGTCGCCCTGGCAGAGTGACGATAGTCGGCGACCAAGACGCTATTTTGACACAATTTAAAGGAAACAATCCAAATTTATTATTTGATTAAGAAATATTTAAAACATGAAACGATCTGGCGGCAAAATGTGCTCTTAAAGCAAAAAGTTATGCTCATTTTTCCGAGGTAATCGAGCGAGCGAGCCCGACGAGAGACGAACAGACAGACGTCAACACCAAAAAACCTGCCTTAGTGTGTATCCTGCCATTACACTATATATATATACCGTAAATGCTCGCTACGCTGAGCCGGACTTCGGCCGACTCACTAGGCGAGCTAATATGATGAGAAAGCAAAGCTTTAAATGCTCGCGCAGCTCGATGATATTTCTGCATTCCCCTTCAAATGCAGTCACAAAGTGTTTGTTATTGTTATCCGTGACGTCATTCCTTACTTAAACTTCGCTGAAACATATTGGAAGCCCCTTCATATGAGCTTCATATTTGTGCAATAACCACACACAGTATGCGTAGCGATTGACCGAAAATATGGCATAAAAATTACTACGACTTCAACCTGTTGCAACATCGTCATTTCACGACAGATTTCCTCTAGAACTAAGAGACATGTAGAATTATTTGTGGCGGTTGTAGCGATTTAAACTGCATTGAAATCGATTCACGGAAAGTTGAGTAAAGTCATTTTTACCGTGAACATCGAAGTTACGACTTTGGAATGCGCGGAATTCCATCGTAACATGACGTCATTTCAAGACGTCAGCATTTTTCGCACGTGAGCATGTATGTTTCAGTTGTTGCATAGTTCGTCGTGTGTTGTACGATAGTCGGCGACCAAAACGCTTTTTTGACACAATTTAAAGGAATCAATCCAAATTTATTATTTGACTAAGAAATATTTAAAACATGAAACGATCTGGCGGCAAAATGTGCTCTTAAAGCAAAAAGTTATGCTCATTTCTCGCGAGGTTATCGAGCGAGCGAGATAAGAGACGAACAGACAGAAGTGTTGACGGAAGTGCGGACACCGTTTTCTAGGCCTCAGTATGTACTTCCATTGACAATGGCATTGTTGATATCCTATACCGTAAATGCTCGCTACGCTGAGCCGGCCTTCGGCCGACTCACTACGCGAGCTATAATTGTGAATATCCAGACGGTGGTCTAGTTCTAAATATCAGGGGTGTTCAACTGTCGCACCAGCGTGCAACAAGGGTTTCAATACGTGCGACAAACCAGCAACTTAAAGCACTGTTTATTTGGGAAATGTGTCGCAAACTAAGCTTATATATTTCATGAATTATTATTTACTCAAATTGTATATAGAAACCGTGAACTCCATTTTAACTTTAATGATACTGGCTATTGATTTGTCTTGGTCTTAACTACTGCAATTAGGGCTAATATACATGGAGTGAAGCAGTGCCACCAGGTGACAGTATTCACAGCTATTACCAAAACCATGGTCACCAGAAATTGCTTTGCTCCATTGCTCCAAATCTTCTTGACTTAGCTCTGGGACTAAAATATTTGGACACCCCTGAATATTAAGTTCTCTTTAAGGTGATGGGTACCATTGCAAGCCAGTTAAAAGCCCTGTCCCAAAACACACCTCAAAGCAGCATAATCCTATAACTAGGTGTATCTCCAGGTTCCTGAGTGTTATCAGGTAGAGCATATCATCGCCACCTGTCATTATTCAATCCATATTCTGTGTTATTTGAAAATTTACAACTTTTCTTCCAAATGACTTATTCTCATTAATTACACCAGAGAAATACATCCCCTTGAACCGCAACGCCATAGGCACAGCATGCTAGCACCTAGGGTATGTGCGCCTCGGGTTACGCGGTGTAGCCTTGGTCACATGATCTGATCTGTGCAATTAGCATGCAGCATCCTTTCTAGGTCAGATAGTTGTCAAGGAGATGGGAGGCAGCGCCATTTGATGATGCATGGACAGTGCCCGATCCCGGTCTACTCATCTCAGATTACGCAGGTGATGGTTAATGTAGGTTCACAGATACCTTAGGGATGTCATTGACTATGCCCAATAAGAAGTAAATTTTTGATTCCTTACTGCTAAAGACTTACGGGCCATAACATTTGAAATTTTTAGTTAAATGTCTTGTGTGTGGAGACTATAATCCAGCAAGGACAGGCGTCGCTGATCCCATGTGGGCTTGGAACAAAAGACAGTCGTTCAGTGACACACCTCAATGGTCGCACGTCACTGTCAGGGCAATGCCAAGAGTCGGGCATGCTATAAATAGTTGAGAACCTTTCTATCTGCTCAAACTAAATGCACTTGGTGTCATAATTTCTCACTAAAATTTTCAATGTTATGGCCTGTAAAAATCTTCAGCCGTAAAAAATCAAAAAAATACTTTTTATTGGGCATAGTAAATGATATCCCTAAAGTAACTCTGAACCTAGAGTAACCATCACCTGCATATTTTTAAATATTTGTGCCATTTTCTATATAAAAATGTGAAGACTGCTCAGAAAATCATCTTGCTCACTCGGGCAAGTGAAAACTAAAATGTACTTTCCCGAAAGCTCTTGTGATGATCATTTGATCAATGCTGCAATCTACATATATTGTCACTTACACCTTAGATCTTAGATGAATTTTAAAAAACAAGTGGATATGAAACGAGCCGGTCAACCTGAACAGACTAGCCTCAAGCAATAGTCCAAAAGTCAATTTCACAAACACCCGTCGAGTCCGGCCCTTCCACTAAAGCTTATATATAGTAATTGGTCTCTCACTAGTCAGTTGCTACATATCCATTCTTTTCTACTTCTAAACCTTAGATGAAGAGAACATGGATTGGTCCTCGCGTACCAATAACATTACCCTGGGACCTCATAATAAAGGACCACCCAAGGTCAAGGGCGGTCGTATGCATCTCACAGCCAATGGCCGCTGGCCATAGACTGTGAGATGGCCTTGCGTTTCAAACATAGCTGCCAGGTGAGGTCTGAATGGCTGATATATTATGAATTAGATGATCAAATACAGATGGAATCAAGATGAGAAACCTGAACAGGCTAGCCTCAATCAGTATCAACTAATATCCCATAATTGGTGCTCTGCACATGCCCAGCCGATGCTGGCGATCAGGTTTCTCTGTAATGTATGCGATACGAGAGCCCTGATTGGTCCTTTTATTCACGTAACCTAACGCTGATGCCAGATCAGTGACTCCTGGCATGGGTCCAGCCCTTCACTGTAGCACATATAGTAATTGGTCTCTTACATATGGTTACCATGATAGTGCTTAAGGGCAACAAATGAGGCTATTGGGATTAAGATCAAACCAGGCTGCTGGGTTGGACAACCCAAGGTCAAGGGCGGTCGGATGCATCTCACAGCTGAGGGCTGCTGGCCAGGGACTGTGAGATGCCTCAGACCTGCCGAGATCTGGCATTTCCAACATCGCTGCCTGGCGAGGTCTCAAAAGCTGTTATATTATGAATCAGATGACCAAACACAAGTGGATTTGAAACCAGCTGATCAACCTGAACAGGCTAGCCTCAACCGCTGTCAACTAATATCCCATAATTGGTGCTCTGTGCATGCCAAGCCGATGCTGGCGATCAGGTTTCTCTGTAATGTATGCGATACGAGAGCCCTGATTGGTCCTTGTTCTCACGTAACCACACGCTGATGCCAGATCAGTAACTCCTGGCATGGGTCCAGCCCTTCACTATAGCACATATAGTAATTGGTCTCTTACATATGGTTACCATGATAGTGCTTAAGGGCAACAAATGAGGCTATTTGGATTAAGATCAAACCAGGCTGCTGGGTTGGACAACCCAAGGTCAAGGGCGGTCGGATGCATCTCACAGCTGAGGGCTGCTGGCCAGGGACTGTGAGATGCCTCAGACCTACCGAGATCTGGCATTTCCAACATCGCTGCCTGGCGAGGTCTCAAAAGCTGTTATATTATGAATCAGATGACCAAACACAAGTGGATTTGAAACCAGCCGGTCAACCTTAACAGGCTTGCCTCAACCGATGTCACCTAATATCCCATGATTGGTGCTCTGTGCATGCCAAGCCGATGCTGGCGATCAGGTTTCTCTGTAATGTATGCGATACGAGAGCCCTGATTGGTCCTTTTATTCACGTAACCTAACGCTGATGCCAGATCAGTGACTCCTGGCATGGGCCCAGCCCTTCACTGTAGCACATATAGTAATTGGTCTCTCACATATGGTTACCATGATAGTGCTTAAGGGCAACAAATGAGGCTATTGGGATTAAGATCAAACCAGGCTGCTGGGTTGGACAACCCAAGGTCAAGGGCGGTCGGATGCATCTCACGGCTGAGGGCTGCTGGCCAGGGACTGTGAGATGCTTCAGACCTCCCGAGATCTGTCATTTCCAACATCGCTGCCTGGCGAGGTCTCAAAAGCTGTTATATTATGAATCAGATGACCAAACACAAGTGAATTTGAAACCAGCCGGTCAACCTGAACAGGCTAGCCTCAACCGATGTCAACTAATATCCCATAATTGGTGCTCTGTGCATGCCAAGCCGATGCTGGCGATCAGGTTTCTCTGTAATGTATGCGATACGAGAGCCCTGATTGGTCCTTGTTCTCACGTAACCTCTAGCTGATGCCAGATCTGTGACTCCTGGCATGAGTCCAGCCCGTCGCTATAGCGCATATAGTAATTGGTCTCTTACATATGGTTACCATGATAGTGCTTAAGGGCAACAAATAAGGCTATTGGGATCAAGATCAAACCAGGCTGCTGGGTTGGACAACCCAAGGTCAAGGGCGGTCGGATGCATCTCACGGCTGAGGGCTGCTGGCCAGGGACTGTGAGATGCTTCAGACCTCCCGAGATCTGGCATTTCCAACATCGCTGCCTGGCGAGGTCTCAATAGCTGTTATATTATGGATTAGATGACCAAACACAAGTGGATTTGAAACCAGCTGGTCAACCTGAACAGGCTAGCCTCAACCAATGTCAACTAATAGCCCATGATTGGTGCTATGTGCAAGCCCAGCTGATGCTGGCGATCAGGTTTCTCTGTAATGTAATCGATATGAGAGCCCTGATTGGTCCTTGTTCTCACGTAACCACACGCTGATGCCAGATCAGTAACTCCTGGCATGGGTCCAGCCCTTCACTATAGCACATATAGTAATTGGTCTCTTACATATGGTTACCATGATAGTGCTTAAGGGCAACAAATGAGGCTATTGGGATTAAGATCAAACCAGGCTGCTGGGTTGGACAACCCAAGGTCAAGGGCGGTCGGATGCATCTCACAGCCAATGGCCGCTGGCCATAGACTGTGAGATGGCCTTGCGTTTCAAACATAGCTGCCAGGTGAGGTCTGAATGGCTGATATATTATGAATTAGATGATCAAATACAGATGGAATCAAGATGAGAAACCTGAACAGGCTAGCCTCAATCAGTATCAACTAATATCCCATAATTGGTGCTCTGCACATGCCCAGCCGATGCTGGCGATCAGGTTTCTCTGTAATGTATGCGATACGAGAGCCCTGATTGGTCCTTTTATTCACGTAACCTAACGCTGATGGCATATCAGTGACTCCTGGCATGGGTCCAGCCCTTCACTGTAGCACATATAGTAATTGGTCTCTTACATATGGTTACCATGATAGTGCTTAAGGGCAACAAATGAGGCTATTGGGATTAAGATCAAACCAGGCTGCTGGGTTGGACAACCCAAGGTCAAGGGCGGTCGGATGCATCTCACAGCTGAGGGCTGCTGGCCAGGGACTGTGAGATGCCTCAGACCTGCCGAGATCTGGCATTTCCAACATCGCTGCCTGGCGAGGTCTCAAAAGCTGTTATATTATGAATCAGATGACCAAACACAAGTGGATTTGAAACCAGCCGATCAACCTGAACAGGCTAGCCTCAACCGCTGTCAACTAATATCCCATAATTGGTGCTCTGTGCATGCCAAGCCGATGCTGGCGATCAGGTTTCTCTGTAATGTATGCGATACGAGAGCCCTGATTGGTCCTTGTTCTCACGTAACCACACGCTGATGCCAGATCAGTAACTCCTGGCATGGGTCCAGCCCTTCACTATAGCACATATAGTAATTGGTCTCTTACATATGGTTACCATGATAGTGCTTAAGGGCAACAAATGAGGCTATTTGGATTAAGATCAAACCAGGCTGCTGGGTTGGACAACCCAAGGTCAAGGGCGGTCGGATGCATCTCACAGCTGAGGGCTGCTGGCCAGGGACTGTGAGATGCCTCAGACCTACCGAGATCTGGCATTTCCAACATCGCTGCCTGGCGAGGTCTCAAAAGCTGTTATATTATGAATCAGATGACCAAACACAAGTGGATTTGAAACCAGCCGGTCAACCTGAACAGGCTAGCCTCAACCGATGTCAACTAATATCCCATAATTGGTGCTCTTGGCATGCCAAGCCGATGCTGGCGATCAGGTTTCTCTGTAATGTATGCGATACGAGAGCCCTGATTGGTCCTTTTATTCACGTAACCTAACGCTGATGCCAGATCAGTGACTCCTGGCATGGGTCCAGCCCTTCACTGTAGCACATATAGTAATTGGTCTCTTACATATGGTTACCATGATAGTGCTTAAGGGCAACAAATAAGGCTATTGGGATCAAGATCAAACCAGGCTGCTGGGTTGGACAACCCAAGGTCAAGGGCGGTCGGATGCATCTCACGGCTGAGGGCTGCTGGCCAGGGACTGTGAGATGCTTCAGACCTCCCGAGATCTGGCATTTCCAACATCGCTGCCTGGCGAGGTCTCAATAGCTGTTATATTATGGATTAGATGACCAAACACAAGTGGATTTGAAACCAGCTGGTCAACCTGAGCAGGCTAGCCTCAACCAATGTCAACTAATAGCCCATGATTGGTGCTATGTGCAAGCCCAGCTGATGCTGGCGATCAGGTTTCTCTGTAATGTAATCGATACGAGAGCCCTGATTGGTCCTTGATCTCACGTAACCACACGCTGATGCCAGATCAGTAACTCCTGGCATGGGTCCAGCCCTTCACTGTAGCACATATAGTAATTGGTCTCTTACATATGGTTACCATGATAGTGCTTAAGGGCAACAAATGAGGCTATTGGGATTAAGATCAAACCAGGCTGCTGGGTTGGACAACCCAAGGTCAAGGGCGGTCGGATGCATCTCACAGCTGAGGGCTGCTGGCCAGGGACTGTGAGATGCCTCAGACCTACCGAGATCTGGCATTTCCAACATCGCTGCCTGGCGAGGTCTCAAAAGCTGTTATATTATGAATCAGATGACCAAACACAAGTGGATTTGAAACCAGCCGGTCAACCTGAACAGGCTAGCCTCAACCGATGTCAACTAATATCCCATAATTGGTGCTCTGTGCATGCCAAGCCGATGCTGGCGATCAGGTTTCTCTGTAATGTATGCGATACGAGAGCCCTGATTGGTCCTTGTTCTCACGTAACCTCTCGCTGATGCCAGATCTGTGACTCCTGGCATGAGTCCAGCCCGTCGCTATAGCGCATATAGTAATTGGTCTCTAGCTACACATCCATTCTTTTCTTCATCTAACATTTTAGAAAAAATATATTTTGTTGTTTTATTTTAAGGATAAGTGCCTTTAACTTGTCGAACAAGGGCTCTAAAAAACTGGTTACAAATGTGCTTTCTAACAAAAAGGATTGGTGTTGGACTGATAGAGACAAGATGGTTTAGGCCTGTCCACCCCACTATTTCAGAACAAGGAAATTTAGTCAGTGTGTTCTCATGAGTAGGGATAGATAGCCAGGTGTTCAATCTTTAGATCTTCCTTAGATAGTTGGGCCACAGTATTTATTTAATTCGATTTTGATCTGTTTGAAATAATTGAATAGCTTCAGGGCTGGACATTGATGGCTGCCTTTCTGCCCCGGGGAGGTAAACATCTTCAAGATGGCTGAAGGGTTGAAAACAAAAACACTGAATGGCACAGCACCATCCTGTTGAGCAATCCTGACTTCATTTATGATTCCTGGTATAAAACGCATCAGCGAAGTGGTCTGAACATAAAATTACATGCTTCAGGACAGGAATTCAGTGATGCTGGCAACTGTTTTTGTCTGAATTTACCAACAGGAAATATATGAAATATAATTCTACTACCCTGTCTTTTTGTACAGCCAATTGCTGCTCATGATTTTTCCATTAACCTGTTCGATACTCATACAAGTTTTTATGCAACTTTCGAAGAGAGTTGGTGTGTAGAGCACTACATGCAGTCTATGATACACTGCTCAGAGCTAGCTAGGGGACATGAAGTGGGCTGCCACCCGTTGAGTCATAGCTGATGGCAGTTGAAGAACATGGCTGCTACCAGGGGCTGGCTGAGGTTGGTGGCGATGCGCAAAAATCTCCCCTGGCCCTCATGAGATCACTAAGAGAAAAAGGAGGACAGCATCCTATACTTGAAGTGTATTACTCTCATATAAGCTGATATGTATGTGAGCCTTTAGTTCCCCTTTAACGTTGACATAAAAAAAATTCTTAATTCTTTAAGATTTAGGTTTGATGTTAGTTACTTCTGTATATTTTCTCTCCTGTTTTATTTCCGCCTTTACCCTTTATGACTTTTCAACAAAGTGTGTGTTTCCAAGCCCAGGTATTTTCAAAGCAATGCACTATGTCTATGATAAAAATCTAAAAAAAAGTGGATATGAAACCAGCCAGTCAACCTGAACAGGTTAGCCTCAGCGAATAGTCATTGTATTGTCGAATAGTCCAGTGAATGGTCCTTGTTCCCTTGTGATGACAGGAAATGGTCACATAGCATTACAGGAAATCTGCATGTGAACTACCGTCGCCACCACTCCACTTCCTGGGTCTTTGAGATGGCAGCAGGCTATTCATCCATCAAGTTCCTCCCCCGGGAACGCTATGCCTCTGGCCTGTCTGGATGTGCTGGTTGTTATGTGTATGGAGGGGATGTTACACAAGAACTAAGTGACAGCTGAACCAGGGTCTTAGCCGATATTTGGAAACAGGGTGTCCAAATAGAGGTTTCATAGACTAACTTTTGCGTGTCCAAAGTGTGGTACGAAATACATACTACTAATAAGATAGACCCTATACCTTTACAGATTTTGCTTTTTTAGGCCAGATACTGCTTTGTGTGTCTTATAGAAGTGACACTACAGCTTCTACATCTTCTATCTTTTAAGAAAAGTCATCTTTAGCAAATTCTGACATAAACTTTTGGGTGTCCAAACTGTCAAAAAACAGTGTTCTGCATGTCCAAATGACACGCTGGACGCATTGCGGCAAAGCCCCTGAGCTGTACAGATTTCCACTCGTTGTAGAAGATTGAGTGTAAAAGCAGTTTTATTGGAAATGACTACCAAACATTGGGATATTTAGGTAAGGAAGCATGTAATATGACGGCTTACAACCTAATCCAGGATTTTAGCGTGCTCATGAGGGTTGAAAGTTGTATCTAGTGACATTCAGAAGTTCTATGTGACCATATCCTGTCATGAGAACTTTTTAAAGACACAAGTTACAACTTTCAATCCTCAAGAGCACGCTAAATTCCTATATTAAGCAGCAAGCCGGTGTATCATATATACTTGTTAGAAAGGGGACAGGAGTGCTAAACTAGGGGTTGTCTTATATATATATATATATATATATATATATATATATATATACAGTACATATATATATATATATATATATATATATATATATATATATATATATATATATATATATATATATATAAGACAACCCCTAGTTTAGCACTCCTGTCCCCTTTCTAACAAGTATATATGATACACCGGCTTGCTGCTTAATATTGTTGCAAAAGCTGAGGCCGCCAAGGCTGAAGCTTTGCAACAAACACCCTTGGCGAGGCTATAAATCTGCACCAATGCTCAGTGGCAGGTCTTAATGGCTTTTATAGCTGAGCAAGTTTGAGTGATAAAAAATTATCTTACAACTCACACAAAAATCATGTTTTCTTATGGTGGCTGAGCCTGGATTTGGTCCTGGCTCACTGCTGTGAACAGTGACCACTTTTAAAGCCACAGAAACAGCTTCTCACTGAACAAGCTTAGGTTTTTTCACAGCAATACGCTATAATCTGCACCAATGCTCAGTGGCAGGTCTTACTGGCTATTATAGCGCATTTGAGTGATAAAAAATTATCCTACAACTCTGTGGAAATGACACAAAAATCATGTTTTCTAGTGGTTGCTCAGCCTGAATTTGGTTCCGGCTCCCTGCTGTGAACCGGGACCACTTTGGAGCCTCATTCTGGATTTGGTCCCGGCTCCCTGCTGTGAACCGGGACCACTTTGGAGCCACAGAAACAGCTTCTCACTGTACATAGTGTGTTTTCCAAGCCTAGGTATTTTCATAGCTATGCGTTTGTTTGTTGCAAAAGCTGAGGCCGCCAGGGATTTGGTCCCGGCTCACTGCTGTGAACCGGACTTTGAAGCCACAGAAACAGCTTCTCAATGAACATAGTGTGTTTTCCAAGCCCAGGTATTTTCATGGCTATGCGCTATAATATAGGGATTAAGATGCACCGCTGTGCCTTGGTGCAGATTTATAGCCAAGATGAAGACGTAGGTGTTTGTTGCAAAAGCTGAGGCCGCCAAGGCCAAAGCTTTGCAACAAACACCCACGGAAAGGCTATAAATCTGCACCAATGCTCAGTGGTGGATCTTAATGGCTATTATAGCGAGTTTGAGTGATAAAAAATTCAAACAACTGTGAAAATGACACAAAAATCATGTTTACTAGTGGTTGCTGAGCCTGGATTTGGTCCCGGCTCTGCAGCCTCATTCTGGATTTGGTCCGGGCTCCCTGCTGTGAACCGGGACCACTTTAAAGCCACAGAATCAGCTTCTCACTGTACATAGTGTGTTTTTCAAGCCTAGGTATTTTACCAGTGCACTATAATAGGAGACAAAGACCAATGAGGCCTCTAATATCTTCTACATTATAGAGTAACAAAACAGAGTAACAAAACACATGCTTGCCTTTATTTAATTTGGTCAACAATCTTCATAATACAAGCTTTTGTCAGCTTTCTTGCTATGAAATTAAGCTCTAAAAATACTTCAATTGTTTGAAGCTTTGGGAAAATGTGATAGTTACAAATCATGGACTGGTATTCAAGTACCATCCCTCAGCACCAACTGAAATTTCAATAAGTCAATCTCATCATGATTGATGAATTTGGACTTTAGTCGGTTAGGACTACAAGGGTTGGAAATTTAGTAGCCAAAACTAGTAAAAAATACACTGGATTTATAAGAATATTGGATACCCTTCATTCTCGTTTCAAATGCCACGAAAGTGCGGAAAATGCATTTAAGAGAATTAAGACCCCCCAGACTTTCTGGGGACCTTGGGCTTATAGCTGCTGCTAAACAGATTATGGTATATATTAGTTATTTATTTAATATTTTAGCATATTTGTTCTGGACTCGAAGAACAGCCACAGGAATTTTTTTCGGGCTCCTCAAAATTTTCATTGAGGGGCCGACTGAGCCCCTCTCTAGAAAAGTTAAGTTTAGACACTGGGTCCTCAGTTAAATTCACCACCCAGCTCTCCAGCAGGGCAAATGCACCATCAGAATGATTTAGGTTCAAAATGAGCTTATACATGTCACCTTTCAAATAAGACCTCCCCCGAACCTGTCCTCTTCAGCATTACTCAGTTATAGCTTACAGAAGTTCAGCAAGCAACAGTCCTGAGGCAGGCATAGAGGGCCTCCATGCATCCCAAGATGCACTCTGTTTTTGACACCTTCTAAGCACCAGCCTGTGTCACTAGTGCTTAAAAGATAGCAGTAATAGGGGGCTGGGCTCCCCTTTCCTGATTAGATTTTCATAACTGGCTTTCAATAAGTTGTCACAATTCCCAAAGATTGAACTTCTTCAATTTTCTATAGTATATTCCAAGAATCCTTGGAAGTTTTACTATGTGGCTTGCCTCGATTTGTAGCTTAATGTTGGGTAGAAACAATTACTTCCTAATTGCTATGAAATCAGTTTGTGCTAATCACTTACAGGAAATTGGAACACTTGTGTCAGTTAGCAGTTACTTATGGGAATAGTGTAGGACTTATTAGTATGTGTATTCCTTCACTTCCTGTTATCAAGATGCTATCTTTGAGTAAAGAACCTTGCACCATTGAGTAAAGGATCATGTGGGTCTAAGGGAGAAGTTCCCTAGGTGAGTCAGATAATTCCATTCCTCCAAATTCCTGATTCGCTCAATTCTGCCATACTATGTAAGTTTTACTTCTTGGAGTTTTATTTGCTTCCTACAATTCATGGTGATCAGGGATGAGCCAGGAATAAAAATTAGCAAGAAAGGGAAAGCCAGGCTTCTCTGCTACTGCTATCTCTTAAGCACTGGTGACACAGGCTGGTGCTTAGAAGATGTTAGAAGATGCAAAATCAGAGTGCATCTTGGGATGCATGGAGGCCCTCTATGGCTGCCTCAGGACTGTTACTAGCTGAACTTCTGTAAGCTATAACTGAGTAGTGCTGAAGAGGACAGGTCTGGGGGAGGTCTTATTTAAAAGGTGACATATATAAGATCATTTTGAACCTAAATCTTTCTGATGGTGCATTTGCCCTTTAATCCCTATATCCTTAGGTCAAGCCTGTCGATCACAGGTTTCTCTTAACAGCCTTAATACAACTTATAGCCTGTATGTTGACAAGAACTGCTCCAGAGGTGCATTATGACCATGCACTTGAGCAACTAGTTTTTTAATGTAAACCATACCAGAGCCCTCATTGGTCTTTATTATACATGAAGGCCGAAAGCCGTGATTGGCTGAATAAGGTTCACCATAGTTGTATGCTGTTGTGCTCATGAGTTAATCTTGTGTAGAGCTGCACTCACGGAGGGAGATCAACTCATGAGCTCACCAACTGTTTGACTCGTGAGCTCATGAGCTCACAGACTTTCCAATTTTTCAAAGAATTACTTATTTTTCAGCCCAGCTATTAGAAAATAAATATTTATTGGAGGAGATTTATTAACATTGCCATGTTTATTTAATTTCAAAACGTGCTGACGAGGTACAAAGGTCAGTATAATACTCAACACTACTTGAATGTATACATTGGAGATTGTAAAGAAGATATGACAGCGATAAGCAGTTATGTATGTTTATAATGTGTTTTAGGTGCTCTGTGTTACGTTTGTGTTCCCGACATAGACAAGCATTTCAGCTCGAGCTCAGCAAGTTTGCCCAAGGACTCGAGCAACTCGAGTTTGTGAGTGGTGAGTGCAGCTCTAGTAATGTGACACCCCTCAGGCCTGCGGTACACATTCTCCGACTTCTCATGAAATTTTCCCTTCTGCTGTTAGTGACATTTGTGGGAGAAAGTGTGAGAATTCAGTCATCTGTGACCTTGACCTCATTCGGAACAGCAGACGGTCTTATCCCCCACATCAATGACCAGCATTGGTTTGATATTGTCAGTGAGAATTTTTACCACTGTGGGGTTTTGCCGAGTATAATAAAACAAATATGACATCCGAGTGGGGGAAACATGATGGAATGAATGCCCTCAGGAGGATGGTTTCACTCGGCTTAGCCCTCTGGGAAAACCATCCTCCCTTGGGGATCCATTCCATCATGTAAATATCAGGAAAATATCAGAGTGTGCCTGCCCTACATGGCAGGTAAGATTTCGTCATGAAACTTCAGAGATACTATACCACAAGGGAAATCCAATAGTTTTTCAACAGTACAGATAAAGCTATATAGCAAGAAAACACTGAATTGACACAAGCATGGTACATGCAGAAAAGTCACTTCCACATTTATTTCATCACACCCAGGGCTCGACATTAAGGCTAGCCCTGTAGCCCCGGGCTAGTTATTGAAAGTCAGGGCTAGTAAGTTCTACCTGTGAGTAGCCCTGAGGGGCTAGATAGAATTAGAATATCAGCACTTAAAAAAGAATGAAGCCCTCCTCTGGCTCTACATACCTGGATGATAATATAACTTGAAATTTAACACAATACACTGTATTCTTTTCATGTTATCAAAAGAGGCTATGTAATCAACAAAGATCACCATATTTGAAAAAAATTGTCAAATCAGGGCTAGCAAAAATATTTCAGGGCTAGTAAAAGTTACGGTAACTAGCCCTGTTGGGCTAATGAAGTGTTTTCTTAATGTTGAGCCCTGACACCTTTTTAAAAATTACATTGAAATATTAAGAATTATAATATATTCAAGTAAGAAATGCAAGGGTATATCTGTCACTAGTCTCTCACTTGCTCAATGACTGAGCAAGTGATGTTATGCCGCCTACCCTCTCTTATCAGATTCCTGCAATATTTTTCATGACAATGCAAACATGTGAGTGTCAGCACCATACCTTTGAATAATTACCCTAACATTACAGTTGATGTGGAAATGCTCCATAATTGTTTGTCTTTCTGAGAGAAATGCCACAAACTGACTCAGCTTACTCTCTGTACTTGAAAGCTCTGGACTCAACATTAACTTTTAAAGGCACTTATCAAGTAGGGATGGTAAACTTTAATTTCTACCTGCCCGACACAATTTTGACCTGCCCTGCGAGAGGTGTGATAGAATACACATGGAAGTCTCTTTTCTGTAGTACCTTGCTTGTATCAATTAGGTGTTTGCTTGCTATAGCTTTATCTGTACTGAGGAAAAATGATTGGATTTCCCTTGTGTTACAGTATCTATGAAGTTACATGGTGCAATCTTACCTGCCATGTAGCCTGATGTAGGGCACCCTCCAATTTTTACCTGCCCTTCAGCCATTTGGAAATTTTTTACCCGCCATGGGCAGAAGGGCAACTCTTAATGTCGAGCCCTGCTTATTGAAGATCTGCCACCTAGGAGGGAGGATTGCTGAGGCAGCCAACTGTGATGTTTATCTAAGCTCACAGTGGCCCATGCTTATCAGATCTCTCCCCTGGGAGGTGTACTTCCTCACTGGTATCCTCTCTATCTTCTGTTTTGTGTGCTAGGCCAGGTCAAGGAGGGGGAGGGCAATGTTTATGTGCTTTCTAACACAAAGGATTGGTGTTGGACTGATACTAGAGACAAGATGGTTTAGGCCTGCCCACCCCACTATTTCAGAACAAGGAATTAAAATTATTTAAAATTATCATTCTGGACCAGACAAGAGAGCTTGTCTGCAAGATATTGCAAAAACTGTTCAATAAAATCTTTTCAAATTTTCAGTTATCCTTTTTTACGGCAATACCAACATCGATATTGAATGGGGTATCCTATCTTATCAAAAAAGCAGTGCATCATAGAACTTTTACCTGTGTAAATGGTAAAATCATGAGCAGCAATTGGCTGTACAAAAAAACATGGTGGTAGAGTTATTTTTCATACAATTCCTATTGGTTAAGTCAGACAAAAACAGTGGCTAGCATCACTGAAACTTGTAAATCCACCTGTCTTGAAGTATGCAGTTCTATGTTCAGACCACTTCCCTAGTGCCTATTATGTCAGGAATCACAAACTACAGTCAGGATTACATATAAAAGGTGAACTTTAGGAACAGCAAATCATAAGATTATTTGAAAATTCATGAACATAGCTAAACATCCCTCCTATGCAAAGTAATTGGATACCTGTGTGACTACTGACTATCAAGGAAGGATTGAATAAAAACAATACTATCACCAATCTTTTAGATTTACTGTATTTGATTTTATTTGAAGCTAGCTGTTCTACAAACTGTTTTCTTTCATGTAACCTACACAAATACTAAAGGAAATGATTGCTTTTCCAAGTACTGATAGCTATTTCCTGTGTTGACTAAATTCTGTGTCCTGGGATCTAGATGTGTAATGCCACAAGGTTATAATCAACCCTGTGTTTATCCTTTTCCTTCAAGGAATTGTTACTTAAACAAAACCCAAGTTGTTAGACAACCAACGAAATCCGAAAGTCTTTTTCCAAGTGTACAGATTAATGATGACTAGGTTAAATAGGTACCTATAATTGTATGGTAATAAACTTAACTGTTTGCTGTCTCTCTGCGCTTGTTTTGTTAGCAGTTAGTACAGAAGAGTTGAAAACAAGAACACTAAACGGCACAGCACCATCCTGTTAAGTAAACCTGACTGCATTTATGATTCCTGGTATAAAATGCATCAGCATACATGCTTCAGGACAATACTTCAGTGATGCTAGCCACAGTTTTTGTCTGACTTAACCAACAGGAATTAAATGAAAAATAACTCTACCACCATGTTTTTTGTACAGCCAATTGCTGCTCATGATTTTACCATTTACCTGGTTGATACTCATACAAGTTTGTATGCAACTTTTAAAGAGAGTTGGTGTCTAGAGCACTACAGTCTATGATGCACTGCTCAGAGAGGAGGGGACAGGAAGTGGGCAATGCCACTGCCAAGCCCCTGGCAGCCAGCTTGTTCAATTGCTATCAGCTGTCACTTCAGGAGGGCACAGCTCACTTCCTGTCCCCACTCTGAGCAGTGCATAATAGGCTCTGTAGTGCTCTTCACAAGAGCTCTCTGCAAAAGTTTTGTAAGTTCTTTTATCCAACGGGAAAATAGTAAAATCGTGTGCAGCCTTTGGCTGTACAAAAAGACAGGGTAGTGGAGTTAGTTTTCATAAAGTTTCTGTCAGTAAATTCTGAAAAAACAGGAGGTAGCAACACTGGAACTTTAATATCTACCTGCCCTGAAGCATGCATGCAGTTGTATGTTCAGACAACTTCACTGTGCTCATTATATCAGCTATCATAAAATGCAATCCCCAAGTTTTCCTTTAACAGGAAAGAGGAAGCCAGGCTTCTCTGTCCTGTCTCTGCTATCTCTTGACCACTGGTGGCACAGCAGGTGGTCAAGCTAGGCAAAAAGGCTGCATGAGCCAGGTCAGAGAGTTAAAAATAGATAGCATGGAGATGCAGGAAGGTTGGGGGCAGGGACCTACCTAGGCAGGAGTCAGCCAGTCAGGGAGTCATTTTGACTGCCAAACACCAGATTATTGGCAAAATGACACCCAGTTGAATTTTGTAAGATTTTCTGTATTGTTGAGTCCATAGAAATATTTCAACAGTTTAACTTATAGAAGATGATGGGTACATTAAATGATGTAATAAAGCATATTTTGCTTTGTTTTGTCATTATGTAAGATTGCTATGAACATTCTTTTAAATTGGGTATCTAACTTTCGACCCCCTATAACTTTAAAAATCCTCAATTTTGACCCCCTGTTTCCAAATCCTGGGTAACACCCTGGTTGGGGAGGGGGGTAGGCCTGACCCAGTTAACATCCTGCAGGAGCCAAGTCAGAGAGTGACAAAAGATAGCACTGAGGAAGGTGGGGGGGGGGGGGGGGGGGGGGGGGGTGTGCAATAGGCCTGATCCGGTTAACATCACGCAGGAGCCTAACTGCTGTAAGTGATGCAAGCACACCATGACTCACCTGCTGGACACTGTAACATGCAAAAATTAAGTAATTCTGCTATAATATACAAGTGTTATTACCAGAAAAGGGCAAAATGTAGAACTTTTGCATAAAGGACATATTGGGATAGTGGTTTGCTGCCAGAAAGTAAAGTTTGAATGGGACATGTTATGTTAACGTAAAGTATGTGGCAGATGAGAAAATATAAATATCCTTTGGATGGCAGGTATATATTATTATCTCAAAACTAAGGAAAAATTCAAATATTGCATATCTTGCTCACCAAGATCTCTTAACAGGATTTTAAAAAAAATCAAGACCCCATGTGGTCTCCATCATAAACTTCGGTATTGGTTAACAATGAAAATAATAATTTTTTATCATTTTGTATCACTTCAAGTAAATTTCGGGGTAGAAAAAACTTTAATGTATAGAAAGGAGTGTACTCTTCTAGCAATATCTATGGTGAGTGGTAGTGGTCACTGCTACTGGGACCTGGAATCTGAATATGAAACCTCTGTTCCTCTGCAAACAGGCCTACAGTGTACTAGCCTCACCAAGCACTTTCTAGGGGTCTACACGTGCATCACTCCTATTACCATACAATATTAGGCCCAGAAAGACTCTATTCAAGAGGTGATTGAGGAGGTAATATTTTGGTAGGACACACAAAGTTGTGCGGAGACAGGGCGCCCGCGACCGCACATCAGATGGTGAAGAAATAAATCAATGTCACTATATTCTAGAGATAAAAGGTGATCCCCCCACCCTTCCCCACCCCAAGTTGGTATCGAAAGAAGATTCAAATAAAATATTACCAAAACAAGCAAAACACCAGATTTCGAACCCAGGACCTGCTGGGCATTGAGCCGACATGCTCCCCACTAGGCCATGGAGCCATTTCATGCAGGGAGGCAGTGATTTTTGAAATTTAAAGTGACAGTGAGGACACTGCAAATTAGTAATTACTGCGCATGACCATCGCAAACAGCCATAATTAGCAACATAAAGGGTGCAATTACACTGACGAAGCCAAGGATACAACGTTTTACTGACAGACCATAATAATAGAGTGATTTCAAGTGTGAAAAAAATGCATTGTAAGGTTATTTGTGTTGTCACATGATCACTCTCTTTCCCCATATTCCACTAAGTATCAAAATCTGGTAAAGGTAGGCTAAGAAAAAAATGCTGGGCTCGCGCTCGCAAAATAATCATGAATTGGCGCACACACATCCAGTCGGATTTACTGAATGGGTGGCTTCAGCACTAAAAATGTGGTTGAATGGAGATTGTTTGCAGACAGGACGAAGGTGCTTAGACATTGCTCAAAGTGTACACCTGTACATGTTTGAACCTTAGATAAATAAAAATAACAAGTGGATATGAAAGCAGCCGGTCAACCTAAACAGGCTAGCCTCAACGAACAGCCCAAAATTTGTGCTCTGTGTGCATGTTGGCGCACAGGTTTCTCTGTAATGTGAATGATACGAGAGCCCTCATTGGTCCTTGTTCCCTTGTGACATCACCATTATGTCAGATCAGAAACCCCTTGCATGTCCAGCCGTCCACTATAACGCATATAGTAATTGGTCCCTTGCTACATATAAATTCTTTTCTCATTCTTAGATATGGACTTGTTCTAGATGTGGTTGATGAATTTGATGGTCAAGATGTGGCAACAGGGCTGATGCTTTCTTCTTAAGTCTAACACCTACCAGGGATTTCCCTAGCATATTTATTTTGTACAACCTTTAAACATATGTTCACAAATAATAAAGGATATGAATATGATCTTTTTTCCCTATATTTACTAAATTGTGTGTCCTGAGATACATAAATGTGTAGTGCCGAATGAACAAGGTTAATTATCCTTATTGTATCCCTTTCCTTAAATTGGTGTTGTTACTACCTTTAGTTATTGCCCAAGGGACCTAGATATTAGACAATACCCAGTTGTAAGACAACCAAGAAGATCCTAAACAACCCATTTACAAATCCATGGATTAATTATGATCATGTTTAGGTACCTATGATGTTTAATCAGCAAAAGATCTCCATCCAATGTGTTTGGATTAAAAATCTAGTAGTGACTGCATTTGATTGTGATTGTGCAGGGTTCGACATAAGTACTAGCCCGCTTGCCCCGGCAAGTGAATTTTTGAAAAAAGGGCTTTCGGGCAAGTACATTTTAGTTTTCACTTGCCGCAAGTCAAAATCATAAACTACATGCCCGGCATGGTTAGTTAGTTCTGAAACTTATGTTGGTGCCTGCTGTGTATTCAAAATTTCATGATCTTCATCTAAAAATGATCAGAAACCACTTCTTGGACTGAATTCAATATTCCATAACACTTCTTGAAATATCCCTGAGACTTGATGAAGATTGTATTAAGTACATGAATTTCCAGCCAGCCCCTGAACAGGCAATTGTTTAAATTTGCCCTTCCAAGGCATAGAACTTATGTGAGAAGGGCTTTCATTACAGGAAATGTGCACAGAGGCTGCCGGAGCGAGGCCCCTAAAAGTGTGGAGTCCATTCTACTGTAAGAGGCTGGGCTGGGCTTCCAGCTTAGCTGCTCCCCAGAGAATCCAATGCATCCGCAGCTAGATATGTCAAATCAAATAAGCTGTCCAAGGGGCTGTTACACAAAATAAGACTCACAGATTTCCCCTCGTAGAAGAAAACTGAGTGTAAAAGCAGTTATAATGTGGGATATTTAGGTATAGGAAGTACATGATACACCGGCTTGCAGCTTCATATAGGAGTTTTAGCGTGCCCTTGAGGGTTGAAAGTTGTATTTAGTGACTTTCAAAAGTTCTATGTGACCATTTCCTGTCATGTTCCTAACCACAAAATGGGGGGATGGGGAGTAGGGCGCCACCCCTAGGTCGGGGGACACAACAGATAGAGACCTGGGGAAGGGGACCACTCGGTAGCTCCTCTGTAGTGGGGTGAGTAAAAATAACAAAATTTAGCATGTCCTAGGTTGCCTAACATAACTTATTTCCCTTATATGCCTATTCTTGGTTAATTTTCTGTCACAACAATATCAGGCTAGAATCTTTGTACATGTTTAAGATATAATATACCTTTGTTCAAATATATGAGGAATTACAAAAAATCCTACAATTTGAAAGGTTTTACCACAAAATCATTTACCCTGGCAGGGGTCAGATTCATTTCATACTAACACAAAACATTTGGTTATTATAGACATCCTTATGAATTCAATTGTGGCAAGTTTTGAGTTTCTACTATGAAAATTGCACCTTCCAGAAGCAAATCCCTAAAATCACCTGTTTAATTCCATTTTTCTGTAAATAGCCTGAAAACATAGCATGTCATGAAAATATGCAAACATGTCTCACTCTCTCCATCTAAATCCTTCTTGGTTAGTTTTCTAAACCAGAACTATTTATTTGAGAGTTTGAAAGTCCTCAGGATGACATTCAAGTTGTGGGAAATAACAAAAATCCTACTATTTCATAGGTTTTTACCCCAAAATCACTCACAGTGGTGATAAGATACATTTCATACTTACAAAAAACATTTTTGAGTATCATAGACATCCTTATGAAAGCAGTTGTGGCCAGTTTTGAGTTCCTACTTTGATAGCCTAGATTTCTAAGCAGTCACATGTATGTTTCTGGTATGTCTTTTTCTGTTACCAAGCACCAAATATTCTAGGTGGCCATAGTGGTCAATTTAGTTTACACTTATCTCACCAGGATTCAGTTTGAATAAGACACCTAAAACCTCTAGAGATCAAAGGATCAGGTGGCACCATCTATCTACCATACCTGGTGCTACACCTCACAGCTTGGTTAGCACAGGAGGGGATGTCAACTTTTTAGGGACTTATTCAGGAACCTAGTCAACTACTTTGAAAACTACACTTTCCAATAGCAAATCCCTGAAGTCACCTGTTTTATGCCATTTTTCTGTAAATTGTCCAAAAACCTAACAAGTCATGAAAATAATCAAACATGACTAACTTTCTCTATCTTCACCTTTTTGGGTAGTTAACTATACCAAAGCTATTTGGTTGAGAGTTTGAGATAGTCCATAGGATGACATTTAAATTTTGGAAAATTACAAAAGTCCTACTATTTTGATCACTCACAGCAGGGGTCGGATACATTTCATACTAAACCAAAACATTTTTGATTACCTTAGATAACCTTGTGACATCATCTTTGGCCAGCTTTGAGTTCCTACTATTAAAATTGCATTTTCTAGATGCAAATCTCTAAAATCACCTGTTTTTATGCAATTTTTCTAAAAATTGCCCCAAACTAAGCATGTCAAGAAATATTCAAATATGACTACCTTGCTCTATCTACACCTTCTGCGGTAGTTTTCTAAACCAAAACTACATAGTTAAGAGTTTGGAATAGTCCTCAGGATGACATTCAAATTCAAATTACATAAATCTTACTATTTTATAGGTTTTCACCCCAAAAGTACTCACAGCAAAGGTCAGATACATATTATACTAACAAAACACATTTTTGATTATCTTAGATAACCTTATGAAATCATTTGTGGCCAGTTTTGAGTTCCTACTTTGATAATTACACTTGCCAGAAGCAAACCCCCTTAAGTCACCTGTTTTATGCCATTTGTTCTGTAAATTGCCCAAAAACTTAAGCATGTCATGAAAATATTCAAACATGACTCACTTTCTATATCTTCACCTTTTGGGTAGTTTCCTCTACCAAAGCTATTTAGTTGAGAGTTTGAGATAGTCCACAGGATAAAATTTAAATTGTGGGACATTACAAAAATCCTACTATTTTATATGTTTTTACCCCAAAAGTACTCACAGTAGGGGTCAGATATATTTCATATAAGCACAAAATATTTTTGATTAACATAGATATCCTTATGAAATCATTTCTGGCCAGTTTTGAGTTCCTACTATGAAAATTGCACTTTCCAGGAGCAAATCCCTAAAATCACCTGTTTTATGCAATTTTTTTCAAAATTGCCCCAAAATGTAGCATGTCAAGAAAATATTCAAATATCACTACCTTGCTCTATCTACCCCTTCTTCGGTAGTTTTATAAACCAAAACTGTTTAGTTAAGGGTTTGGAATAGTCCTCAGGATGACATTCAAATTGTGGAAAATTACAAATATCCTACTATTTTATAGGTTTTCAGATACATATAGGGGTCAGATACATATTATACTAAGTTAACACAACACATTTTTGATTATCTTAGATAACCTTATTAAATCATTTGTGGCCAGTTTTGAGTTCCTACTTTTAAAATTACACTTTCCAGAAGCAATTATACCCTTTGGTCACCTGCTTTATGCCATTTGTTCTGTAAATTGTCCAAAAACTTAGCATGTCATGAAAATATTCAAACATGACTCACTTTCTATATCTTCACCTTGTTGGGTAGTTTCCTCTACCAAAGCTATTTAGTTGAGAGTTTGAGATAGTCCACAGGATAAAATTTAAATTGTGGGACATTACAAAAATCCTGCTATTATATAATTATATGTTATGACACCAAAAGTACTCACAGTAGGGGTCAGATACATTTCATATTAGCACAAAACATTTTGGATTATCATAGATATTCTTATTCTTATATTCAGTGTAGCATGTCATAAAAATATGCAAACATGACTCTCTATATATATATAAATCCTTCTTGGTTAGTTCTCTAAACCAGAACTATTTAGTTGAGTGTTTGGAATAGTCCACAAGATTACATTCAAGTTGTGGGAAATTACACAAATCCTACTATTTTATAGGTTTTTAACCCAAAATAACTCAGAGCAGTGGTCAGATACATTTCACAAAACATTTGGTGATCATAGAGATCCTTATGAAATCATTTGTGGCATGTTTAGAGTTCCTACTATGAAAATTATACCTCCCAGAAGCAAATCCCTAAAATCACTAGTTTTAATGCCAGTTTTAATGTATACAGCCCGAAAAAGTATCATGTCAAGAAAATATGCAAAATACTATCTAAATACTTCAGGGTTAGTTTTCTAAACCAGAACTATTTAGTTGAGAGTATGGAATAGTCCACAGGATGACATTCAAGTTGTGGGATATTACAAAACTCCTACTATTTTATAGGTTTTTACCCCAAAATCACTCACATCAGGGGTCAGATACATTTCATACTTACATAAAACATTTGATGATCATGGACATCTCTATGAAATTATTTGTGGCAAGTTTTGAGATCCTACTATGAAAATTGCACCTTCCAGAAGCAAATACCTAAAATCACAACTTTTATTAACATTTTTCTGTAAATGGCCCGAAAAGTATCTTGCCATGAAAATATGCAAACATGACTCATTCTCTCTATCTAAATCCTTCTGGGTTAGTTCTCTAAACCAGAACTATTTAGTTGAGAGTATGGACTAGTCCACAGGATGACATTCAAGTTGTGGGATAATACAAAAATCCTACTATTTTATAGGTTTTTACCCCAAATTCACTCACAGCAGGGGTCAGTAACATTAGATACATCAAACATTTGATATTAATCATAGACATCCTTATGAAATCATTTGTGGCAAGTTTTGAGTTCCTACTAAGAAATCTGCACCTTCCAGAAGCAAATCCTTAAAATCACTAGTTTTAATACAATTTTTCTGTAAATAGCCCGAAAAACAAAGCATGTCATGAGAATATGCAAACATGATTAATTCTCTCTATCTAAATCCTTCTGGGTTAGTTTTCTAAACCAGAACTATTTAGTTGAGAGTATGCAATAGTCCACAGGATGACATCCAAGTTGTGGGATGTTACAAAAATCCTACTATTTTATAGGTTTTTACCCCAAATTCACTCACAGCAGGGGTCAGTAACATTTGATACATCAAACATTTGATATTAATCATAGACATCCTTATGAAATCATTTGAGGCAAGTTTTGAGTTCCTACTAAGAAATCTGCACCTTCCAGAAGCAAATCCTTAAAATCACTAGTTTTAATACAATTTTTCTGTAAATAGCCCGAAAACAAAGCATGTCATGAGAATATGTAAACATGATTAATTCTCTCTATCTAAATCATTCTGGGTTATTTTTCTAAACCAGAACTATTTAGTTGAGAGTATGGAATAGTCCACAGGACGACATTCAATTTGTGGGATAATACAAAAATCCTACTATTTTATAGGTTTTTACCCCAAAATCACTCACATCAGGGGTCAGATACACTTCATACTACATAAAACATTTGATGATCATGGACATCCTTATGAAATTATGTGTGGCAAGTTTTGAGATCCTACTATGAAAATTGCACCTTCCAGAAGCAAATCCCTAAAATCACAACTTTTATTAACATTTTTCTGTAAATGGCCCGAAAAGTATCTTGCCATGAAAATATGCAAACATGACTCATTCTCTCTATCTAAATCCTGCTGGGTTAGTTTTCTAAACCAGAACTTTTTAGTTGAGAGTATGGAATAGTCCACAGGATGACATCCAAGTTGTGGGATATTACAAAAATCCTACTATTTTATAGGTTTTTACCCCAAAATCACTCACACCAGGGGTCAGATACATTTCATACTTGCATAAAACATTTGATGATCATAGACATCCTTATGAAATCATTTGTGGCAAGTTTCGAGTTCCTACTATGAAAATTGCACCTTCCAGAAGCAAATCCCTAATAGCACTAGTTTTAATGCCATTTTTTCTGTAAGTGCCCCCAAAACGTAGCATATCCAGAGAATATGCAAACACAACTCACTTTCTGTAACTATCATATACACCTTCTTGGGTAGTTTTCTAAACCTAAGCTATTTAGTTGAGAGTTTGGAAGGAAATCTCCAAAAAACATGTTTTTTTTTTTAGTGATTTTCCATATAAAATGCCCCTAAATTCACCTATGCAGCAAACTCAGACGTGTCATCCACCCGTATACTAAAGCCCACCCTATGTTGAGATTGTTAAGCATGGATGACGACTTGTAAGGAAAAACGCCATAAAAAATTATAATTCTGACATTTGGCCACCCGCCTATGCTACGATCAACCCAAACAGTTTAAAACAGGTCCGTGCTTTGGCCGTACGGATCCTGAGCTTTTAAACTACCTATAGAATCAGGCACGTACCTACCTTAAAAAGTCTTATATTGCAAAAAAATGTTTTTTTTTATTTCCAAGCTGACAGATCCAGCTTGCCAAAGCACCGCCATTATTGTGACTAATCTGGTCACGCCGGTGGCGCCATCTACTAGTTTGATACGTAGTGACTCCAGAGCTCCAGAGTAGTTACTCATTAGGTCACGTAAGTGGCGCCGTCTATTGTTTTGAGACGGCGTAATTTGTTATCAGATACGGGCGTCCAGACGCCCGTATCTGCCCGGGTCATGCATATGCATGCCTAATTATCTCGCGCGGCTGCCCAGACAGACTCAGGCAGGCGAGCGTCCGAGTGCTTGCGGGCACTCGGACGACTGGGTCAGGAATTAAATGTCCCTACTGCGCCTACTTACGAGTTAGTATGATAGAACACGTACAGTATCGCACATCTGATGCTGTAGTCGTACATCAATCGTACATGCTGTCGTGGGATGTCGTATACTTTCGTAGTTGAACGTACATATCTCACGAATGCAGAAAATCAACAATTTTATAGCCAATTCGTGGCTTCAAGCGTACACTTGTGATCGTGTATGTTCGCACATTGAATTCGTATGTGGGAGACCAGCATTATCAACGCGTTTTTGTTCGAAACTATTTTGTATTATTTATAATAAGAAAAACAACAAATATCTGTACAACAAGATGAAAGATGATATCTTTTTTACCAAAGGTATCTTACTGAACCTTTATCTGTTTTTCATATTTGTAAAATGTCCAACAAATCCTTTTTGTTGATTTTTGCTTTCATATCACTATGGAGAAATAAAAATCCTGTTGCACATGTGTGCGATTTGAATTTCATGAAAAAATATATCCTGAAATTAGGGCCTTTCGAATTTTAGTAACTTCAATTCCGTATATCAGTGTAATGCCAAGAAAGTGATTGTTATGTTTTTGTATTCAATTTGACATTAATGATATTATGTATGGTTTATTAATGCCAAATATATGCAATAAAGAAAATATGGAAGTACATGTTTATTGAAATGTATACATTATACATCAGTTTAGCGCATCTGCACTCAGCATCTAACGCGTACCAACGCACCCTAACGTGTTCCTAAACACTCGAACATTTTAGCGTGTACCTACGCATCCTAAAGTGTTCCTAAACACGCTAACGTTCTAACGTGCACATACGTACTCTGACGTGTTCTTACACACTCTAACTTTTATAACGTGCACATACGTGCACATACGTACCCTTATGTGTTCTTACACGGTCTAATGTTTTAACGTGCACATACGTACTCTTATGTGTTCTTATACACTCTAACGTTCTAACGTGTACCCCCGCATCCTAACGTGTTCCTACACACTCCAGCGTACTTTCCTTTAAAATGTACCTGCGCACTCTGGCGTGTACCTACAGACTCTAACGTGTACCTTCATGTCATAATACAAATATACATATATATACACACATATACTAGTATATATACTAGTATATATACTAGTATATATGTATATATATATGTATATATATATATATATATATATATATATATATATATATATATATATATATATATATATATATATATATATATATATATGTCTACATGTATGTGCATATATATATATATATATATATATATATATATATATATATATATATATATATATATATATATATATATATATATATATATATATATATATATATATAATAGTATGTAACACCTAATGTATCATTTGCAAATCAAAAACTGTTCAGATTAAAATATAGCGTGGGGGTGACCACACTAGTTTAATGACCTGGAATGAAGAAATAACTTGCGCAGCTGGTTTGGTAAAGTCGACTATGTTAATAAATTGCACTACATGTGTCAGTAATTGATAGAGCTCAATCACACATTTTAGATACTAAAAGTATCCCTTTCTCCAGTGGATAAAGTCATACACCATTTCTTGCCTTGGGTGCTACATCATTCTGCTTGTTGAGTGTCCACTTCTGACACTACATAACAATCATGACAAAAACACTAGTCAGCCTGTACATTTTGAAAAGAACGCATAAAAAGTCCCAATACAAAGTTTATCATATTCATTCCATAAAGCTATGTAATTTCACCGGGCCCCTTTTGAAACTTGTTGAACGTCCAGACATTTTGATGATCAGGCTGGGTGCATACAGTGTCGATATTTAATTCCTGCACTGAATGCACAGGCAGACCTGGCATGATACACGACCGTACGCCCAATTGCCATGAAGTTCCCAGGGCCATGGATTACCTCAAAACTAAACTTAACTTTGGTTCGCTGGCTACGTGGGTCGTTCAAGTGCTTGGTTCATTCTCTTGACATATTATCGATGGATGTTTGTACAACCAGGTATTGGCAGACGTCCGGTCCAATCTGGAGCACTCCTGAAATATGGTACTTGTTCATTACCCTCGAAACCAATGGTCAAAGTGCAACAATGTGAGAGTAACCGCGAATTTCTGTGGTATTTGCTAGATAAAAAGGCACGGTATATTGAGCCAGAATATAATGCTAGAAACCACGTCTGACATGAAAGCCACCATTCCAACCTCAGTTGGCGTTTCCAATCGGTATAGTTTAGATGCAGATGGTTTTCTTAGCGAGCAGACTTTCGTATCATTAAATGGGAGCAAATGTTCAGTGAAGTAGGCTTGGATGATAAACCTAGCTATGCGCTGTCATGTTTGGCGGCATCTACAAAATTATCCATTTCAGTTATTTTCCAAGAGCTAGTACATTTCTAGGCGTCAGTCGAAAGAGCAAAGCTTTAAATCATGAATAGTTTAAGATGTTGAAGTTTTATCTCTCCAAGCCTGTATTACTAGTATTTATTTCAATAGTCTTTTATTAATGTTTTTTCCAACTTTTAAGTTTCCGAAAGTAAAATAATAATAATAATAATAATTGGAATTTATATAGCGCCATTTCCATTCATAAAATGTTCAAAAGCGCTGCAAATTGTCATAGTTTGAGTCATAGTCAACAACGCCTCAATAGGCGAGCCTAAAAAGGTGTGTTTTGAGACACTTCTTGGAGGCCTAACACGATGTAGAATCCTTCAGTTGTTGTGGAAGCGCATTCCATAATCTCGGTGCACTAATGGAGAAAGCGCGATCTCCAAATTTGAATCTAGTCCTAGACTCATCCAGAAGGCCCTTTGCTTCTGATCGTAAATGGCGTCTGGGTTTATAAGGCACGAGCAGCTCCTTGATGTACTTAGGTGCAAGTCCGTTTAGCGCCTTGTATACCAGCAGTAGGACCTTAAATTGGATGCGGAATTTGATTGGTAGCCAGTGAAGCTTGACGCGAGGTTCCAGAACCCGCCGTTAGGCGGCTTCAAACACGTCGAATGCCTTTGTGGAACGCCTGGGATTGTTTCATTACTGAAAACTTGGTTCTTCCAGTTATGTATGGTAGCGTCCACTCTGTTTTGGTCAAACAGCATGGATACATTCAATGGACTAATTGTACTAAGAATACACTTTTAGGAAATTAAATAACCTTTTTTAAATCAGTGAAATTAGCGATTTTACAGTTTTGATGACGTCACAAGTAATTATAATATTATAATACGCGACGGTGGCGACGCGTAGCGGCCGGGCGTTCATTTACACTACAGACCTGTAGTGTAAATGAACGCCGAACACGAACACGTTACAGTCAACCCCCCCCCCCCCCCCCCCCCCAACACCCATTCTACTGCCGACACATGGCATCCAACCCTAGTTCCGAAAAACTCTGGATGAGAACAGGTGTGATATGTTCATACTTCCTGGTTCTCGATACTATTCTTGCAGCACTGTTGTGTAGTCGCTGCAGCTTTGCAATCAAGTCCTGTTGTATTCTAATTAGGAGAGCATTGCAGTAATCCAAGCGAGACATCACCAGTGACTGCATCACCGTATTTGTGGCATCTTCTGTTAGCACACGTCTCGCTTTTCCGATATTTCTCAAGTGAAAGCTAGATGTTTTGAAAACACTTAAAGTAAAAGCGACTATCGTTATGATAAATGAGTATTCTAAAAATGCTCACTCATCAATTCTTTCGGAATACCACACTGGATACCAAGAAGTGACATTATGTGTCACATCTAGGGAAATCATTGCTTTTTCTTGCTCTAATTAATCATAATAAGATAATATAACCACAATTATTTACACCAACTATAAGGACCCACTCTTATAGTTAACCCAGTTCAGATGTCATTCCGTTTCAGTTTATTTTGATTGTATTAACGGCATATTTAGTTGGTACGTTTACGGCATCAGCCACATAACATGCCTACTTCAATTAACGAGCTATGTATGTAGGCCTTCAGGGAGCTATAGCACACGAGCAGTGGCAGGAGTGATCAATATAGCATGTGCCTAAGTAGACGACCCTATCCAAAAGACAGCTTTAACAAGCCCCTCTTACACAATCTATGTAGTTTTCAAGAATAAAGCGCCTCTTACCTTAATGCAGTTTGGCATTTTATGACTAATTTACCATTACCTGGTGAATGGCTGCTAGCAGGCTTGGTCTACATTAAAACGCATTTGATGCTAATACATTATTGTGCTAACTGAGGTACCGCCTCGTATGTTGATTCGTTAAGCTTCATTAACCAGAACAAGTACTAGTATTGATAAAATTCATTGCATGGGGCTTTAAAATCAGCTCGTTCTGCGCCTTTATTCTTTCCATGTTACTGTTCTCTTACAACAGTGCAGAGTCATTAAAAATATATGGAATAATATAATATATGTATGTAATATGTATGTATGTATGTATGTATGTATGTATATACACACCAACACACACACACATATATACTATATCTAGTACACACACATAATAATAATAATAATAATAATAATAATAATAATAATAATAATAATAATAATAATAATAATAATAATAATAATAATAGCAATAAATATAATAATAATAATAATAATAATAATAATAATAATAATAATAATAATAATAATAATAATGATAAAAATAATGATCTTTATTTAAAGAGGTTAACTCAGTTAAATGGTAAGGATCTTCCCTGGGGCCCTCTGGCATGTTTACAAGTAGCCCGATGGTCCCAGGGTTACAAAGTAGTACAGTACAATGCTTTTAGGTATCGAGACTTGAATCTGATGGCTTCAGGTAAGCCATTCCAAACATTTGGCCCTGAGTAAGAAATGCATTTTTGGCCAGTTGATTTATTAGTTTGTGGAAGGGCTAAAAGTTGCATTTCGAGTACCATAGCCGTGGTCTT
>OZ012693.1:44160125-44255125 GCA_963942565.1 Maea johnstoni
ATATATTTATTTATATATATATATATATTTAGATATATATATATATATATATATATAGATATATATATATTTATATATATATATATATATATATATTTATACATTATATATATGTATATATATATATAGTATAAATATATATATATATATATATATTATATATATATATATATATATATAATATATATATATATATATATATATATATATATACATATATATATATATATATATATATATATATATATATATATATATATATATATATATATATATATATATATATATATATATATATAAATATATATATATATATATATATATAATATATATATATATATATATTATATATATATATATATATATATTATACATACACACACATATATATATTATATATATATATATATATATATATATATTATATATATATATATATATATATATATTATATATATATATATATATATATATATATAATACATATATATATATATATATATATACATATATATATACATATATAATATATATATATATATATATATATATATATATATATATATATATATATATATATATATATATATATATATATTTATATATATATATATATATATATATATATATATATTATATATATATATATATATATATATATATATATATATATATATATATATATATATATATATATATGTGTGTGTGTATACATATATAGGGACGGTTTCCTTTTGTAGCCTCGGTAATTAATTACAATGATGGGTTAAAAGGACTATAACACGAAGTGAAATCACATTATTGTGATTTTACTTTAGTTGATAGTCCTTTAAATATGTCGTTATCTCTCAGCTAAACTATTTAATGTATGTCTTCAATGCCCATCCATTCCAGTCAAGCACTACACCAAGTGACAGCAATTTAGGTTTAATAATGCTCATTCAAACCCTAACCTCTCTAGGTGTTCCATGTCTTGTGTCCTTCCCGATCATTAGACGGGTTTCTTTGATTGCAAATATACCTCACATATATCAAATTATGTGGGAGTGAAATCATTTTATCTCCAGTAATAAATCATTTTAAAGGGGGTTTAGTATCCTAGATTACAGATGCTACTCGTGAAAATCATTTACTTATATAAACCACCTGCTAGTCCCTTAATAAATGTTACACTCGTTAAGTTATTGATCATGACCTTAACATTTTGCCATAAAAATGATCGAATATTTTTCCTAAATGCGAATGTTTTTGACTTAAGGACAGATATGATTTTGATACACGTCCCAATACCTAAATCTATTGCGATAATATGAATCTAGGGATGACTGATTCCTTGTTGAGTAGAAGGATGTTTCAAGAATCTAAGTCAATCGAGGTTGTATACCAGTCGGTATTCCTAATAATGTTTTGAAGTAACCAGAAAAGAACGGGTTGTTATTAAAACTTTTAATTACGATTGCTGTAGGGCACAATGAACAGACGTCAACTTGCAGGAATAGGTATAAGTACATCAAAAAGCTAATACATTGGGTAACAAAATCTAAATCATTGACGCACCTTAACTCGTTAATACACGATTTTCATTTTTACCTCGTTTGTCAGAAATTTTGATTTCAAGTGTTTTAGACAAATGAGTTAATGCAGACCAGTCAAATCTTTTTCAATGGTTGATTAATCGGGGAAATATAAACACATCGATGATATTACTCATGAAAGTCATGCAAATATGGATAGTCTTTCAATATTGGTAGGTTTTGATGATGTCATATTGGGTTTATATAAAACGAAAGGCATTAAACTTATTGTGTTTCAGATCAGAATTGATTTGTTGGCTTACAATATTGCGTGAAAAATTCCCCAACCTCTAATAAAGAAGGGGATTTATTTTTATGAAATAAACTTAGGGGATGCAGGCAAGGTGGCACAGTGTAACCCTACACTTATCTATTGCAGTAGAAATTCTTGCAGAAATTAAGAATAAAATACCAGTATGAAGAGGATACTTATTCAAGGGGACAAGCACCAGAGTTATCACTATGCAGATGACTCTACTATCCATAAGAAGAGAACGAGACAAGTCTACGAGAGTGTACGAACCCTTCTAGAGTAGTCCAGTACGTTCTGGGACCTCTAAACAAACGTCGAGAGAATCGACCAACATGATTGAGATTGGGGGGAGGGAGGTGAACAGGTTAGGATTCTGTGGGAACTTTAATTAGGATAGGACGACTCCCTTAAGATTATTTCTCATTGAATTTTAAAATGACAATACGGGAAACGTCACTGGCGCTTGTATATAGAGAATACGATCGCAAAACTATAAAATCTAATCAAAGTTTGTAAGGCCAGATATGTAACTGTTTTGGTAAAACATCTATAATAAAAGCTTAATGATATCAAAGAATATACATATTCCCGGTTTCTCCACAATCCCCCACATGTTAACATGGATACACTGTATATTCGGTAAATATGTATAGGAGAAAACGCAAGGTACAGCAAATCATTCTAGAAGGTCATCGAGGATATGGTGTTTTAGGCATGGTATTTCATCAGGCCTTAAAATGTTCATTGTTAAAAGGATGAACAAAAAAGGATCAGGCGGCGTGACTCTTCTTAGAAATATAAACATTAGATCCATAAAATCATCACCTGCAAAAATGCATATATTGCTTTGAAAAGAAGATGCAGTTATTGCCACATTACATTTATTTGATAGCTAAAATAGAAGTGAGTGATTGAGATATCAACCCCATTTTGGAAAAACAAAATAAATATCTATAAATACTTTAAGTCAACATGGTTTGATAAGGAATACAACAGATGCAACATATTTCCATGAGTTGAATAGTAAGGTTACCATGCTCCAGGAATGTACATAATTTACAATATGATATCCTTGTTTTTGCCCAAATTCGATTCACTAAATTCAAAAGTATTTACATGGTGATGAAACAAAACACATGAGTATAAGGATGTCTGACAGAAACCCCATTTTGGAAAAACAAAATAAATATCTATAAATACTTTAAGTCAACATGGTTTGATAAGGAATACAACAGATGCAACATATTTCCATGAGTTGAATAGTAAGGTTACCATGCTCCAGGAATGTACATAATTTACAATATGATATCCTTGTTTTTGCCCAAATTCGATTCACTAAATTCAAAAGTATTTACATGGTGATGAAACAAAACACATGAGTATAAGGATGTCTGACAGAAACCATTGTCATTACTGTAGCAAGCAAGTCAGTGTACTATAAATGGTTCATTGATATAAAGATAATGCATGATAAATTGGCAAGACAAGGACTAAAATAATGGGTATGAAAGAAGATGAATGATGTAAAATATGTTGTGAGTATGTGGATACAGAAATACATATGTTTATAAATTGTTCTGTATCATATGGAGTGGAAGAATGTAAAAAAAAGTACTTAACTGACAATCACTTAAAACTTTATGATTTGGATATCATTTTTGAAAAATCGTTGTAAAAGTGTACTTACTGCTAACAAAAACGCAAAATTTATGACAGAATGTTGTTACTCTGGCGTGAAATATAAAATCTTTGATCACAAGTGATCTGTAGATCACAAGATTGAAGTTCATTGTGGTGATAAAAATATTCCATACAAAGTGGAATACAATATACAATGAATTGTAGATATTATGTGTTGATTAATGTAGCCAGGTACATTTTGGTCTCTGCCCAATGGTGAAGAATCAATATGATTTTTATTATTCTCGAAGAGGAGATTTTATTGCATCTATACGTACATATGCTTTATCATATTGTATTGCAACCAAAGGTAACCACATAATCATCAACGAATGGCTTAGGTTAATGACAATAAAAAAGGGAATACAAATGCTGATAGCTTGTGACAGCAAAATGAAAAGAGGGAAATACTTTAATATCCATTTTCATAGTGCCTCAAAGAATCATCTACCATATTCCACCTCTCATCGAATTGCAGCATGGTCTAATTGAGATGTGCTTTAAGCTCATCAGCTTTAAGTTGTTGATAAACATGGCATTTCCTTACCAGTCTGCCTATTCATGTATATTATTATTTTGTGTAAAGAATAATAACATTCATTAAGAAGGATGACTTGCACTTTATCCCAGTCACTCATTTTGTAATAAGGTTGAATACCATTTCTCAACCATTTTTCAGCATTACTCCAGAATTGAATGGTCGAGGGACAATAAAGCAGTGCATGTACTTGTGTATCTTTTTCTTTGCAGTAGAGGCAAGACACATATTCTGATTTGCCCATTTTCAAAGATAAGGTCTGAGTCACTAGGCTACTGTGAAGAATCTTAAACTGTATATACTATATACTAAGAATATATATGATGACTTCGCTTATAACTGTTTCGTGTACACGTCGTCACTAGTTCAAATCTCATTCGCCGAAAATAATTTGCTATGACCGGCTATTAAGCATAGACGAAAAAAGCAGCATAAATTGGCTGGCTGAATCCCAAAGGAGCTCTAGAAATTAGCTTATAGTCGGTTACGTTACAAAATGTTGCGCGTTGGACTTGGGATGAACGTTACTTAGTTCTGATGTCAATACGTATGGCATACTTAAGAAAACAAAAGTATATGTCACAAAAGAGAAAACTTTAATAGTCCTATATTATGTGTGTATGAAAATCAAACAAATGTCATGTTTGTATTGGATTGATTGATAAGCAATAAATAAAAACATTTCTAACTTTAAAGATAATTATTTGTCATACACGACAGATGGAATAAAGACTTGTTCCCAGATGTTAAAAGAGTTATACATGTTTTGGAGTCATGTGTATAACTTGTTATATTTCTAGAGGTATCTTTTATGTAAACTGAAATGTATGCTTTTTTTTTATCAAACAACAGGAATACAAAGCAAACAATCAGAAATTATTCGATTATTCGTTGGTGATTTGTTTCTTTTCATAATATTCTTACAAAAATACTTTTTATCAAGAGGATATAACGTTAATAGTAAGGTTATGTTTGGCTGAATCAGAGTATGTAAGGAACACTTTACAAATGGTTGTAAATGTGTGTAAATTGGTACAAAATATTTAAAATTTAGTCAAGCTTTAAGTTGTTTTTCTGCGACATTTGCAAGGCCCTGGAGAAGAACCATCAGCACGTTCATTTTGAATTCCCATGTTCAGTCACCAAATTGACAATTAGCCACAGGTGTGTGTAAAATGCCCGATCTGCTTGAATATTCAGTGCAGAAGTTGAATATTCTAATGGACATTCAAAAAGATCTCAGAACTCTAGATAATTGATAATAATTGATATTATAATGCAAACTGGGTTTCATTTAAATGTTCATAAAGTTGCATATAAAGCATTTATAGTTCCTTTGAAAATTAACCAAAATATCCATGGTTAAACATAGATGATTAGCACACTGGGTAAAATGGGCAGCAGGTGAGTGTCTTTAAATGGCCTAATCATTACGCTTATAATGCGGGTCAAATTATATAAAAATGTTATTATCATTTTTGTAGTTTTACATCAAAAGGAACTATACTATTGAAATCTAGAAAAGCCAAGAAAGTTGGTACGTTCGACGTCATTAATATGCAACTGATCCCTTTTATGCAAATTTTAGTTATTCTAATAGCCAGTGGATGTCTCCTTAACCTATCTGGTTTGGCCTAATGTTAATGCTAATTAGGTCAACAAGGCAAATTGCTCAACATTTTAGCTTATAATCCGGCAGTCCCTGCTCCTTAAGGGTGAGTACACCACATTGTAATCACGACTCCTTACTGCTGTACTCGACATTTTCGGCTACATGGTTAGGCCAGTAGACTGCAGGAGCGTATGACCACTTGGAATAATCTCTGTGCAAAGCGTTAGGCCCATGCTAAATAACAAACAAGATCAGTTTTGCGTGTTATACGCCCCTGAGCCAGGCCCGACCCATGTAGTAATGGACATGTAATTAATACAACTCGTAAACAACAAATATTCCTTGTATGGCTCCTTTAGGGAGGTTGGCCTCTAGCCTACTATCGTTGTAAGCATTCATGCTTAGTTTGATAACAGAGTGGCGGGGCACGACCCTGTTCAGCACATAGGTGTTTACAGTGTGGGTCGACCAAATGAACTAATACAGAGTATTAACTTATTGGCATCAGCAGTGAAAATAGAAAGACCTGCTTTCGTGGAAGTCGCTGAAATTGTAAGTGCTAAAAATTGAACTTGTAATATACTCTTGACTGAGGTAAATATTGAAATGGTGATGCACCAAACGATAAGAATGCATTTACTTTCGCCGCAACAGATTTCGAATCAATTGTGTCCTCATTCCCCGCATAGGCTTTACGTATCCGAACAAATACATGTGTAGCACTTAATAAAAGATACAACAATAAATACACGAAAGTCTGAACCAATGAAATTGTGTAAAGTACGTGTGGTCAAATTGTAATTGTCACTATTTGCTTAGGGCTATTCCATGAAATGGAATTGGGAGGTACATATATCCGCCACAACTTACAATTTCGTGTTTATTCATTAAATTATATAATGGGTGTATTAGCAACTATTCTATATGTATTCCGGCTAGCTTTTTATATAACGGAACGATATTGCAACATAGCTTGTCACTAAAATAATTGTTGGATGGAAAGGTGTTTAAAACATGTAAGATGGTCCTCTACCTGTCTGGTGACTTGGTGATGATATTCTCAGGTCACTAATCGTGACATTTGCTCCCTTGCCCTAATACACCCAACCGTATTGTATTACTTCACAACGAATGCAATTTAAGCGCTGGGCCCATCAGCTAGTTGAGGCAGCAATTCTAACGAGTTGTCGCCTTGAGCACGTCGTACGCTAAGCAGGCCAGCCAATCTCTGTCCTGTAAGGACAGGCTGATGACGTGGAATCGATGCTCTTGTGAAATAATAACCCCACTCTACGCCCCGGGGACTTTCTCACCTTTATTGGATAGAGAGTTGCTGGCAAGAATAGGAATTCGCCGCCGCCGGCACAGGAGAGCGATTAAGCAGGTAGAGTTTTATTCCATCCTATCAAGGCCTGCGACGATCTGCTTAAACCGCCGCACACAACTTCACACACTAACTGCACTTGAGTTGATTGCAGAGTGTGACCTGAATTGAGTAGAATTTAAAGCTATAAATACGGGTAATGGAATAAATGTAATATATCATAGAAGGGAAAGTAATTTTTGTAGATATGTTTCTCCCAAAAACTTGACTGTCAACTTTCTAGCGTGCCTCGAGCCGTGCCCGAATCGCAGGACTTTGACATTAGACTATAACAGTGAGCAGCTAAATCATGTTGCTCCAACTACTAGACTTTTGAGGAAACTTGCTTCAACAACTTCAATTATTCAATAAAGATGGCATTATACCAGTATACATAGAAAGTTGCACAACATACATGTAGTAGGGGGTGGCGTTGCATATGAGTTATAAAGTTGAAGTTATTATTCTTATTAACGTCTACAAACGGAATTAAGCTTCTAAGTCTGACTTTGATTTACTTGCCAAACACTATCAAATTGCTATAGTTTACACTCCTACGAGGAAACATTTAGTCAAAATATTTCAGTTTAAAAAGTTCCTGATATTAATTCAATGGCTCTTATAGAGGAGTTATGTTAGAGAATTAGAAATATTGAGTCAAAGATAGATTGAGTTACATAAATGGCTTTGGTGAAGGAAAGAGAAGAGAGAGAAAGGGGAGATCATGACACAGTGAAAGAACAGATTTTGAAAGAATATGAGCCGGTTACATAGGACTACAGACACGCATTTCTAATTTTGATAATAATGAACGAAAAGAATCACATCGTATTTGCTAGATAAAAAGAGTTTTTTTTGATAGACGGTGAAAAACGGTAAACATGTTTCTTCTAGAATGTTCTATATGAGTTCAATGAAAACAATTCAATGTCTGAGGCCGTTCCAAAATACTCTCCGAATCAATAATAAATTGTGTTTTGTTTAAATCTGCTGGTCTGCTGGAATTTGCTAATCTCTATCCTTGTCACTTCTATCTCGTAACAACGAACAGTCTGCCTCTAGTCAGCAGTTTTTATTGGAGAATGTACTCGCTACTACATGTATGTCACAACCTCCTTGGGGTTCCCTAGGAATCATCATACAATGCTGTGCGGGGGAGTACAGACGCCTGCAACGTGAAACACTGGGCTACCATTGGTTAATTGGGTCACCGTTAGAGGGCAGTCAGCAATGTCAGGCAGGCCAGACAGGGCGCCAGAAAATGTAAAACACTGCTACATAAGACGAAGAGATCTGGCCTTATGGATTTATTGGGCAGTAACGTTGGCCTCAAGTGTGTTCGCCTCACCCGCACCTCTACCGTCACTGAGGTTCAGCAGCGATGGCGGTTAAGTAGTGTGTGTTTTTGCCACGAACTTTCCTTCCGACGCCCACCCAACTACCTTCTCTTTCTTCTTTTTTACACCTAGCAACAATGACTTGCATACCCATTAGCGACTTTGTGTACCATGCACAGTGCGCATGCTCATATGACGTAGCAGACTCGGTAGCTGCCGTCAGATTTACTAAACTAAAATGGTAGTAGTAATTTATTGGAAACGAATTTCTGAGGATTCGGTTTATATATATCATTTATTGACTGTACTGTGGTACAAAAGTAATAAACGAAGAACATACAAATTACAAATATTCAAAAGAAAAGGTAACATATGGTCTGTTATACATGACCAGAAATACACACTGTATATAAGGCAGAACAGGTCCATTATTTTAGGTGGACCCGCATTCAAGTACGGAGACTTAAATTACAACTTTTTTAAGAAAAATCCTTACCATATGGTCTGCTATAAAAGACCGGTAGGATATACTGGATATAGGGCAGATAAGGTCCATTAAGGTGGACCAGCATTTAATTACGGTGACTTAAATTACTACTTTTTCTTAATAGAAGCCAATATATATCAATTATTGGCTGTACGGTGATACAAAGGTGAGATATTGAACAAATATAAACATGAATAAACATATATACAGGAAAAGTCAAATGTGTCTTGTGTTTTTAAGGGTGATCTAGAGAGTGGTCCATTGTGCGAAGCAGGTCATAACTTAATAAGGTGGATCCTGATTGACGTAACGGATTACCCTACACCCTTCTTCTGCCTCAGGTGTTCTCTATACATCAAGGCAACAGTTCTCACAATGATAATTTATATAGACTCGGACTGTATCTCATTAAGGTTAACGTGCGGTCTGCCTAACAGTCTGTATAGCATGTCAACATTGTCATCAAAAAACCCTAGGCCAGACCCTTCAAGGACTGCCTCAATTTCATTTAGCATAGTTCATTTATAAAAATAGACAATTTCACCTTGATATTGTATCTTCAAATACTTATGAATCTTTTCAAATAAAAAAAAGTTAAATAAAAAACGATTCATTCACTTCCTTTTTCATTTTAAAAGGTACTGTTTTATGGTAACAATTCCCTTCTTTAAGTCATTTAGAGGATAGGAAAATGCCTTGAAACTCGGATTTCAACCCATTTTTTGACGACTATATGAAGGTGGCAGCAAACGATTTCACCCGGAACGTGAAAGTAGACATCTTTGGCTGTATGATTCAATAGAAATTAAGGTGATTACTAAAAGTCGGCCCGCTTCCATTTTTCACTTGAAAATTTGTTGTTTTAGTGTTTTGCTAGATTACTAAAGACGATTTTTTTATCGTGTTTGTGCGATTGTTAGCTCACATTTCCGACAGTTTGCCAGTTTGTCGGCAACTACTGACATACGGCATTCACAATTGGATTAGCCCGTTCACATGCACTTTGAAAATATACCAAACCATGAATTACATATAATCATAATTACATGTAATTAAGGAATATTACAAAATGAATCATGATTATTCATTATTCAGCCTTAGCGGAATATTTAGATTCGTTAAGAAATATTCATCTGTCATGATATATGTCGCGGAGAGGCATATAATATGCATATAGTATTATTTGTGCCCATCTATGTTCACATAGTCCAGAATTTGAAATATTATTTGGTCTTACACAGATGGATTTCAATCGTAGTAGAGTGTGTCTATCCGCCTGAGTGATTGGTGACGTAATTCACGCGCGTTTTTAGTTGTCCCGCATTGGCTAGTGAGGTGTTAGTGGGCGTGGCCTCACTTACTACAGCGCGCCCCTAGTGGTGGGTCCATCATTACTATGACTGGGAAAGTCCGTATTGATACTGCATTCTTGATGAACACTATGATATGTTAATGAACATTATCTTATGCAATAATGCTGGTCGTTACAAACTACGCATATGCACACCGACCCAATGTCAAAGCAATGCGTTGCGTCATGCAGGGGGGGGGGGGGGGGATTTATTGAGATCTCCTCCACCTCACTGATCACATTTGTCACTTGCACATGAAATAAACAGGACGGGAATGACAACTTCCACTTCAGCCATCGAAGGCTATGTCTTGACTAGCCAGTAGTGTATGCATAGAGTCAACTACACTTAGTCAGTGGCAACCTTTTCATATAGTATAATTCATTAAACATTTCACACAGAAGTGAACATATACATGTAAAGGTATGTAAACCAAAATGCAATGGTAACGCAAGGTATGATAAAAAAAATTCAACCCTTAAAAATGTATTGAATGTCACAATAACCTTAACTACATGTATAACCTTTGGTAGCCGTCGAAAGGACACACTGACCTACTAACCATCTCTTCACATAAGGCTTTTAAAGAAACCACGAAGTGAACACACAATAAAGGTATGACTGAGTATAGTGTTAGGAATAGATTGATTAGAATACAAAAGTGGTTCACATGCTTGTCCGCTCAGCAATGGCAGCAACCCCTGTTTGGTTGACTCCAATGAGGCCTCAAGGAGTTGCCGACGCCAACGCTGGTCTCTAAAATGATGAGATGTTCGAAGATAACGTTGGCATTAAAGCAGTGTGATCAAAAACTGCGCCTGAAGCACGAATCGAGCCCTTATACCTGTTCAAAGGTACGACGGACTATAATTAGCAATTACTGCGGTAGACCGCCCAACTCAGAGACAATGCCTGGCCCTGGTTTGCCCTGGACAATGAGGCTATCGAATATCTAACGGTGGGGTACCTGAAACAAATCTAATAGTGTTTGCATATATCCAAAATGATGTTTGCCGATCCTTCCCCTTTGCGTTGCTTGTGCATGCGTGGATGGAGGTCCATCAGTGGGGTTCTTAAGAGAAGCCTTTCGACATTAAAGCAGCTTGTATATGATTTGTCCAATTGGATATGCGATTAAACTTTATTTCTTACGATGACAGCGAAAAATGAAATCGCAGTTAATTCCCCTGCGTAACGCCTAAGTAAACTTTAGAGTTCTAATCAATAACTCAAAGAGGCTCAATGCAACGATAACCTTTAACTTACCCCTCCACCCCTCCCCTCTTCCGCCTCTTATTCCGGCAATGCGGGATTGTCATCACCCTCGTCAAGGTGGCTGCGGAGAAAATGCCTCACACCTTGCTGTGGCGCAGTCTGGAGACACTGGCTGCTGTAGGGAATTCAGTTACCACCAGCAATTGCATTTGCGCAAATGTGTTCGAATGAACGAGCGTGACAGGTTTCATTTTTTAATTGGCGTAATTGACTCGAATCATTGAAAGAAAAAAATATCCATAAAAAACACCACGTTGCATTAGAGCCACTTTCCTTACAGCATCGAATTTAATTTTGTCAGTAACTGTTATTTTCAAAATATGGCATTTGATTGGAATTGAAAGGTGGTATTCTCCACGTACCAATGCTATTGTCTGTCTCTACCGGCCTAATGCTATATTACCACTGTCAAAAACCAAGACAAGAACTTAAGAAGAATTTAGAAGTTGAATTTTTGAGAGCAAAATTCTTGTTAATTCTTGTCAAAAAATAGGAGTTGGTGCATGCAGAACGAGCTAGGACTAAAGTACGCCTGTTCTAGGAAGGTGATAGGACTGTTTGAAGAAAGTATTAAAACTGTCCAAGAATATGATAAGAAAGTGTTAAGATTATTTCCAGAACTGTGAAAAATGTATTAGGAATAAATAAGAACAAGGCAGGACTACAAAGAATGTACTAAGACCATAAAATACCGTATTAGGAACATACTGCGACTGAATGTATGGCTACACTAGGATTAAAAAATAACATACAAGAATCAATGAACTTCAACTGTTTTATTATGTCAATTTGGGGTCAAGTCACATGATACACTGACCTACTTCCCACTTCCACCATTTGTGAAAAATCTCATTCTCCCTGTACCATTCTGCCAGGTCCATCTCGGTTACAGCATCAAATGAATTTGGGTCGGATTCATCAGGTTGGGTCTTTTTCTTAGTTAGTCTTTTGGCTGAAGACTTGGCAACCTTTTTAACAGTTTTGGGGATTTCTTTGGTTGGTTCATCATATATCTCTGTGTCTTCCACCACTGGAGGATCCACATGCACATCAGCAACAGCGTCCGTTTCTTCAGGGATTGAGGTGGTGGCATCTTTCAATACTGTCCTATCTTCTGTATCCATGGCTGTATATTATCATTATATCCATTATCTTAGTCGGTCTCAACATATTCCACAATAGCATTTTCGTAGGGAATATCAATCTGTAGATCCCTTACCGCCACTTCATTATCCTGTTTGTTTGGTGTGATGTCTGAGTTGTTCCCTTTTTTCTTAGATTTCTCCGTTTTCATCATAGATTTCCATTCCGAGTCATAATCGGAGGTAGACATTCTGAAAATCTTGTAGGGATCTGCACAGGCAATCACAGCTTTAGATTGTTTACCTTTTTCCACGGCTTTGTCAGCTGATTTATCGCCAATCTCGCTTTCCTCACCATAACTGTTGCTATCCTCTGGTTCCTCGATAGGTATGACATCTTTTTGGGGTACTCTTTTAATCCGTATATCCCTATTGGAGGATTTTTTCTGGAATAAGTCGCCATAGCACGTCTCGGTGGTCATGCTTGGGCCGACATGTTTACTTGTGGTGACCTACTTACAGCACAGTCACATGATATCCGGCAATATGTTAATGAGTTCTTATAGATTACGTAGTACATTCTTCTTCATTCCTAGTACATTCTCAGGAATGTACCAGATCTTTAGCATGAATTATGCGCCCAAGAACTGGGAAGAATCAACAAGTATCAACAAGAATCAAGAGGAATCAACAACAATGCAACACTAACGTGTTAAGAAGGTGTTACAACTGTACTAGGAACTCAAATCATTGAAGCGTGCTACAAGAACTACCAAGAAAGTTTTGAACATTCCAAAAATTTCTTTGGGGTACCAGAACATAACAAGAACATACAACAACATACAACAACATATGACGAACAAACAAAGAACATATAAGAATCAACAAGAAACATGCAGAATTTTTCCAAGAACTGGAAACTTTCCAAATTCTTGGTCTGTCTTGCGATGGTCTTCGGGACGTTCTTGACAGTGGGAAGGGGGCTTAAACGGAGAGAAGGCGGACGGACAGGTGATACAAACTATGCCGTATCGACGACAATGCCAGTTGACACAGCTCTTTGTACTGGCATTTTCCTTCTCGGCCAAGCTGCAAATTAACCATCCATTCAATTTAGTCCTTCATTTTTTCTCAGCATTGCCACCCCTCAAGACAAGACGACATAGCCCTTTGATCAATTACGTCCAGACACTGGAATTGCTAGGATGTTTGTCTAACGTTCCACTTTCGACGGACATTTTTCTCGAAGGTTATGTAAACGGAGTTGGCAGATAAATGCTAAACCCATGTCTATAAGGTTTAGAATACTCTAATTGGAAAAGTGGAAACAATGCTTTCAATGTATAAAACAAGTGTGTGATGTGTAAAGCTTCAAATATTGCCCAGAACGTTACCTTCTAAAGATTTCTACTGATGGCACAAACTCTAATGCCATAGTTGTCTATGAAACGCTGTTTAAAGATACCTTGATAGTTTTAGTTACATTTACAGTTATTAGGTGGCGCTATTCGATGTTACAATTTCGTATTCTTATATGATACAATTAAAAATTGCAAAGGGGCGATATACCTGAGAATATGATTACTTATAGGGATATGAAACAGAAGTGTTATGAGTATCATATATCTTAGGACATTCGTTACTAAGCGCTTGGGAGGTAATGAGTTACATAGGCCCACTGTGTGTGTGGTAGGTAGTTAAGGCAAACATCTGACATTTACTTCAATTTCAATTGGAACTGTTACAGTTGCTGATGGGTATAATCTGTGAATATAGGGCCTGTTTCATCATATGCATCAGACCAAATGTAAATGAATGTCTAGGCCATCAATGAGCTAAGTAGGTCACCAACTATCACATAACCTTCTAAAAGCTTGCACAGAAGCAAGATCTGTTCTCATATTGAATTTCATCAAACATGGTCGAGTCAAACAGGCATTCCCGGTATCAAACATTAACAGTATTGTTTGAAATGTAATGCTAAGAGTATTAAAGAGGCTAGGGTAGACGGAAGAACCACAACAATAACCTTATCAGCCAGCTTATACATATTTAGATGTAACAATTACTTTATACATGAACTGTGATCTTGAAATTCGAAAAGTGAATCAGGTGCATAACGATTATCTGATCTTTTAACAGCTGTCTTTGAAAATGAAACCTCTGCTCGTCCTCTAATCCTTTTTCTTCTTTTACCTAGAATTGTCATGCTTTGTCATTGTTCTTCAGAAATGACAAAGGACCACATTTTTGTTAATATTTTATGGCACTAAATGGCCTTTGTGTGCCGATGTGCCATTTCGCTTATACAAAGTATACATTATCCAAAATGGTTCATGATGAGGAGAACCATGGGGATCAGTATAATACCCTTAAAGCAGCATGATAAAAAAAAACTTAAAAACTACATGCCAGGTGATTTAAAATTAAGCTACTTTGCACAGCTATAGCCCCAGGAACTATTTGATTTCACAAAGGTGGAGGAAAGGAGCTTTTTTGAAATATTAGATTACCCAACTTCCAGTCAAATGTCAAAATTGAAAATGATATATGATGCCCATTGCCCAAATACTCTTACATGAAGATATTCCGAAAGATGTTATACTACATGTAGATAAGAAAGACTAAATGCATTTCATGTACAAACTACATATCAAAAGCTACTCTATTTTGGGCACAATAAAGCTAATTGCGCTTTTTTTTCTCTAAAAAGGGATGCAGACATGGGGCGATACATTAACTACATGAAGATGTAAAATTACTACTCCGTAGTTTTTTATATGTTCATGCTGTGGAATATGCACTCCCTCTCTCTGTTGAAGGAACAGGCCTTGTCCAAGCAATGCAAATGTATAAGTTATCATTTGTGAATCAAGGTCACTGTTTGTACTCAGCAGCACATTGTTTGCAAGTAGGACAAAATAATCTGAAATTGACTTTGATGCTTACGGTACATGGCAGCATTCAATAGTCATATCTGATACCCATTTAGTAAACTTACTGTCCTACATGGAACGAAAGGTGGGCGCAGGCCTCGCACATTCACATCAACCACAAAAGCCATGGTTGAATAGGTATAGGCCGAGCCTCATGATCTGATAAAAAATCTACAAGATTCTGGCAACACACACTTCCAGATAACTTCAGCTAGCCTGATACTTCTGGTTTAACTGAACCTCGCTGTCCTTTCATTATCACAAGGCCTCTTTTCAAGTGGTCTGTTGCCATGACAATAGGTAGAAAGGCAGGTGTTAGACCCACAGGGTAGTCTGATAAACCCAGTATCTTAACTGGGTTTGGTACCTTTAAAATCACTGATGCAATTACCTACCATGGAGTTCTCTTAAGAGTTTTCCTTAAAAGAGTTAGTTAGTCAGGCAGCTTATGTAGTTTCCGAAATGTACTTATTGACCTCAGATTTAAACTTTAATTTGAAAAATACTAATTATTTGTGTATACAATTCACTGATTGGTTGTATTTCACCCCAAAAATCGAGTTTCTTATCAAATGCAGCTTGTCTCAGGTCTCAGGCATTTTAAGGATTTTGAACTTTGACCTTGACATTTGACCTTGAAAAATTAGTCGAAAAAATTGGAGACATATTTTTTTGAAGTCCTCATCCAAAATTAGTCTGGAAACACTACGTCTCCAACAATTAACATGAGTTGCCCACGGACCCCCTATTTTCCTACATAAGCTGCCTGACTAAGTCTTGTAATACTGACTGACCCAACCAAGGGTTTTGTACACTGTATAATCTAGAGACAGAGAGATTTTCCCAGATATGCACTGGCATTGTAGCAGGTCACATGAAAATACAGCATGACGACAATAAGATGATAAATAGAGAAAACAGGAATATTATACCCTGAAAGCAGTTCTTTAGGAAATACTATGTCGCAAACATTTTAGAAAATAATCAGATTATTGGGCTAGAATTAGCCTATTCAAAAATACTTGTACTTTTGGTTGATAGTGACTTCATTACATGGATCATACACCCACCTTGCAGGGAATGAGTGGTATAACTATTTATTGTTCGTAGTCTCTCACAACTACCAGGACTAGAGCTCCGCCAACTGGTTGCCTCTAACACGCACTAGGGTATCAATGGTTAACAGTTGCTTGGATTAAGCCGTATCACTAGCTATGAGTGTTTTGGGGAAAGATTTTATCATATGTCTTGACGTGACTCGCAGTTTGGCTGTGTTAAAATTGAAAAAAGCGACTTTTCTCATTTTCAATAATAAAGGTCTGAATGAAATGGTGAAACGATACAAATGGATTAATTAAGGAGTGACAACCTCTTCTCTTCATTTATTTTTCCAACACCTTTTTAACACCTCTTTATATGGGGTGTGCCCAGGGTCTTGATAGAAAGACAATATTCTGAAACAAATGTTGGGATTTATGATACATCTTCAACTACTAACATCTTCTATACTTAAATGTCTCCGATATTCTTTCTGAGTTATTTCCAAACTTGTCCGACCATGTTTGCAGTACCTATGGAAATGGGTTCAATGATGCTATCTGAATGTCTCCATACAAAGGCAGTACGCTATATATTCGTGAAATTTCTAAAGGTGAAGTGCTACATGTGAATATAGCTCTTTAAGAGACATGTTTGAAGGTGTGGTATTTTAAAAGGTACTTTAAAACATAATTTATCGCACAGTCTGGCTGCCATTAGGCGAAAGACAGCCAGCCAGTGGGACTGCCGTACGTGTGTTGTCAACTGTCCTGCCGCTCCCCTCATCTGTCTCTCAGGAAATCACATATCTGACCATTAGTTCAATATCAACCTCTTTTCTCCTTCTCCATTCGTCTCCAAGGTACGAATTGCATCTAAAATACCTTGCCAGTGCGACTGCTAAAAGTCAATTTCCGACTGTTGCCCACTCTCCCAATACATCTCCCAGGTAATCACAAATGCATTGATTGCCTCCTGGACGGCCAGCCATTGCGACTGCTTATACTCAATGTCTGACTGTGTTGCCAGTCTCTCCCCATTTGTCTCCCATATGACCACAAGTATAACCATTGCCTGGTGTGGGATGCATTACATAGGGTAATGAGTGAGTTCCATATACACCCTGCCATAAAGAACGTGTTTGATAAAGTCAAACGATACTTTTTTTTGATTAATATCTGGATGAAAAATGAAAACGCCATCCCCACAAGCCCTCTTTTATACAATTATTGCAACTTATGTTTTTACTATCATATGTCTAACAATTCTTATAAGTAGTACCGATTTCCTCGTACAGACGGAGTTGGCTACAGGTCATTCAATAAACCATCGCTAGTTTACTGTCTGTGACATATTTTGCATGCCTCCTATCGAAAATGGGAATTATGAACGTACAAGTGCACGCAGAGAGAGAGAGAGAGAGAGAGAGAGAGAGAGAGAGAGAGAGAGAGAGAGAGAGAGAGAGAGAGAGAGAGGCAGACAGACAGACGGGAAGAGAGAGATGGGGGGAAAGAGAGAGAGAGAGAGAGAGAGAGAGAGAGAGAGAGAGAGAGAGAGAGAGAGGCAGACAGACAGACAGACGGGGAGAGAGAGATGGGGGAGAGAGAGAGAGAGAGAGAGAGAGAGAGAGAGAGAGAGAGAGAGAGAGAGAGGCAGACAGACAGACAGACGGGAAGAGAGAGATGGGGGAGAGAGAGAGAGAGAGAGAGAGAGAGAGAGAGAGAGAGAGAGAGAGAGAGAGACTACAAAAACAACGAGTGACTTTATTTCATTGATGAGATTGTCATACTAAATTAGAGCTCAGTGCTTTGAATAGTTGAGAGGGCACCAACGAGCCGAGTTCTCTTACCCTTATAATGCTAATACACATAGCTAATCCAATGTTCAATATAGTGAGAGGTTTGCAGGATAGCCTGCATACTTAATCTTCCCGCTTGCTTGCAACTGTCTGTAGCATTCATGTATCATAGCTAGCTTTAAGTTGCTTCTATAGAGAGGGAAGCGCCTGCAACCTAAACACCTTACCAAGTAGTATTCATGAGACCAGTGCTGCCATCAATCGCCAGACGCATCATACCCTTGAAGCACCTTGTAGTATTCATGAGACCAGTGCTGCCATCAATCGCCAGACGCATCATACCCTTGAAGCACCTTGTAGTATTCATGAGACCAGTGCTGCCATCAATCGCCAGACGCATCATACCCTTGAAGCACCTTGTAGTATTCATGAGACCAGTGCTGCCATCAATCGCCAGACGCATCATACCCTTGAAGCACCTTGTAGTATTCATGAGACCAGTGCTGCCATCAATCGCCAGACGCATCATACCCTTGAAGCACCTTGTAGTATTCATGAGACCAGTGCTGCCATCAATCGCCAGACGCATCATACCCTTGAAGCACCTTGAAGACAAGATATCGTGAAAGGGATACCCGCTTACTTCAGCATACCTAATCTTGCTTTGCTCGCCTATTCATCATAGATGTCTGCCGCATGCATGCACTATAGCTAGCCTTAAAGCACCGTGACATCAATTCACATGATTTGAATAAATGGGGTTCTGATCTTTAAATGATCATTGGTATTGTAATTCATCATTTAGCACCTATAGGGGTATCACTTCATTGATAAATATCTTGCCATTAACTCTGCTCATACACCAGCCTGCAAAGGATTACATGGCATCAAACGTAACTGTTGAATTCAAGAAAAAGATAATCACATATTCTACATGAATTAGGTTACCTTTATTCAGAATAGTATGGAGGTAATTGATTCTAGTTGCATCTTCACAAATTAGTATAAGAAAAAGCCTCCAGATGGCGTGATGGATCCATGCCTTCCTTCTTGCCACACACTGGTATGCAAACCATGTGATGTATGTCACAGGTCGGAGCTGAAGGACGTGGGTGATTTAGACACGGACGATGCGTCCTCATAGATGATACCCTATCATTGATAATAACTGATACGTGTCGTAGTAGCTCACAAGCTTAGTGATCACACCACTTTCGACTTATTTGTTCTTATTCGTTGTGAATAATTGAGGTTGATAGACAGGATTTGATTTAGTTTATTCATATTTGTTACTTTGCCCTTTCGTTGTATCTCAATCATAAGTGTTGTACTGTGTGCAGGGTAAGACTTTGTAAAGATGAATTTACTTATAAAACATACTACTACCGCTGCTGCTGCTGTTGCTGCTACTACTACTACTACTACACTGCTATTTGATTATTACTATTGCTACTACCACTTCTTTCCTCTACCTCTACGTCTACTACTTCTACTATTAGGTCATTTGTATTTGTATTTGTATGTTTATTGGCTGCACTCCATCATCGTGCAAAATCATATCAAGTACAAATCATATTTTCAAAATAAATCATAATCACAAAGAGTAACATAACATAAAATAATATTATCGTAAAGAAAGGGGTTAGATCCCGTATTAAACAGAAGTATTGTTGGCATTTACCCTAAGCATCGGGGTGTTTCTATACTTTTAAGAATATTTCGCTTCGAGCTACTGGTCAAGACGTCTTAAGGTAGTGCTTGACAGCGACAGAGAAGGAGTTACATACTTATACAGAGAGTGGAATTATTGTATTCCTTGTACACAACTGAAAACATCAAACATGAATTTACAACTTAAATAAGAAACATACCTAAAAGGTTCTCTTCAGAGATACACATTTAGCACCAGAAATACATTATGTTCCCAACAGGTCTTGTATTAAGGTGGACCCATATTTACAGTGGTGGTCCAGTTAAGGCGCCCCTACATATACAGTTAGAGTGTGTTTATCTACGTCCAATTATTGCTCTCTTGTACATTTTGCTTATGTGATAGCCGGACAGTAGCCAGATCTCTACCATCTCTTCTACGTTAGCATAGGCTGGTTGTTTACCCATAACTACAAAGAAATAATCTGCTGGCTCGTTCACTATTCTTCTTGAGGTTTCATTATCAAGATCTCGCAGAGCATTAAAGAGGGCGGTACTGTCATCGCTGTAAAAGGGGCATTGCATTACTATATGCCAAACACTCTCAAGAGTTGTCATACTACACTTATCACATATTCTGTTACTGAAGGTCTTTCTCTTGAGACGATAATCAGTGGATCTCAGCAGACTGGTGTCACACACCAGGGAAGCCATCACCTCGCACATGTATGTTTTATCTGGGTATATGTCTGCTAAGATCCACCAGATTAAGTAGAAGGGTTTTTCCACGATATCGAATAGTAAGTATTTCATTACTGCTATTACTGTAATTACTACTACTACTACTACTACTACTACTACTACTACTACTACTACTACTACTACTACTGCTACGACTACTACTTCTACTACTACTACTACTACTACTACTTCTTCTTCTACTATTACTACTACTACTACTACTGCTACTGCTACTGCTACTGCTACTGCTACTACTACTACTTCTACTACTACTACTACTACTACTACTACTACTACTACTACTACTACTACTACTACTACTTCTACTACTACTACTACTACTACTACTACTACTACTACTACTGCTACTACTGCTACTACTGCTGCTGCTGTTGCTGCTGCTAAAACTACTGTTGGATTTGTTTATTTGTTAATGGCTAGTCTCAATTCGTCGCAGAGACCATAACCTTGGGCGTTTGTGACTTCAATGGGTTTGAGAGAGAGGGGAGACATAGTTACCGGTCGTATGTTTTTATTGTACACCTGTGGTCGTAGAGGACTTGAACATTTTGTCAAAAACGAAATCTCAAGACAGCTAGGGCCACTGAGTTGTACCGTGGTAATCTAACTTTCTAAACAAGTATCATATTTAGACTTTAACTAAAATGAAAATAGGGCTTGTTAATGTAGTTGAGAAAGGAGAGTAACATAGATGCTTGGATTCAGCACTTTTATTTCTCTAAATAAATATATTAAATTATTCATGATATACATATGATGTGCTTGTCGCCATTCGGCCAGTCAAAGTAACAGACGGGATGACAATTCTGTTTGCTACATTATGCATGATGAACATACAAAAGATGACCATTCGAAATATGGAAAAAGTACACATACTAATATATTACCACGGTGATCATTCAAAATATACAAATAGATATGGAAGACAGCGACACATACGGAAACATTACACTTGAGCGGATATAATTATTCAACTTCCACGCAGCTATTTGTTTATCGGAATGATTTTCTTTCTTCTGAATCTATTTCGCCGTACGAAATGCAACGATCTATAAAAAGGTTAGCGTTCGTGCTATCTTTCAGACGTTTTAAATCTAGACGTTCGTGGAATGGTTGACCCAAAGTACATTCGCACGAAGTATTGTCTTAGTGTTCAACTGACTGACTTACCAATCACTTTTGCCCACACGGAACGAGGGTTTGCGTCGAACAGATTGAGATTGGCTTAAGTGTCTGACCTTAAACATGTTTTGAAAATATTAATTAGTAAATGTAGGTGGGGATGCGCGTATGACCTAACAAGAAAACAATATAGAGTGGTATCGCATTAGCTTTTTTTTAGTTCTGTCCAATGCACTAATTGCAAAGACATTCCTAATGGGTCAACCTATTTATCAATTTTAACGCGATGCCTGTGAAAATAGTAACCTATGTATTAGCTAACAATTCTAAATTATATAATGGAAACTGACAAACTCGTAAACATCTCTTGTGAAATGGGTATCTAAAAGAGCGATACTTGTCTGTCTTAGAATGGAAGTTGAGCAAATTATGAACAAAAGCTGAAGAAAAAATGGAAGAACAAAGGGAAATCGTTAACAATTCAAAATATATGGAATGTGGACCAAATAACAAGGTATAGGTAAGATATTCAAATAAGTGTTTTCATATTTCAGTGGACTTGGTGTCTTAAAATGAACATAGGACGTTACAGGAATAAATATAGAGATTGACATGTAAATGTGGGGAACATCCTTTCAAGAATACATTCAGAATGGTTTGAGGACCATGCACTACCTGCGTTTAATACCACATGAGTCTTGACATCAACGAGTCTTGTCTTCGGTGTTCTTCACCCTCGTCGCTGCACTGTTATCATACACGGCGAATAGATGGCGCTGAGGTGTTATGCAGCTGATCTACCAAGTCGACTCTATGTGCAAACACCTAGTCCAACTCAGCATCGAAAACAAAACATATTTGCCATTATTTATCTTGAACATTTATTCTCTGCATAACGCAAGTTCTGGACATACTTTGACGTTCTGTTTTATAATCATAAGGCCGAACGCAATTGCGGCGGGAAGTTTGGAAACATGCCCACATGTGATGCACGCATCTGACCCCTGATCTACTTAGTTATTCTGAAGTACCAAGTTCCAACATCCACTGTTTCAATCTTGAGGAGTATATAACAAAAGGAATCCCGATAATGTGCTCCACACACTTATCAACACATCTACTACAAATCTCAACTAGACGAATTATCAGTACAGCATAACGTTGGACCGTGGGGAAAATATATCACCATTATAATAAACATATGAATTCATCTATCTTGTACACACCAGCTTCAGCAATAGTTGGTTATTTACAGAATAAGATTAACCGTTAATTCTGTTTAATTTTCTAATCTAAAATATTTTTCTATCCCTGCAATAGTTCTTCTTCTGTTTTAAAATGAACAGCTACCTCAGTTAATTTATTGCAGGTATTTTCATTATGAGAATTGCGTTTACAAAATTCTTGATAGAATATTATGCGATTCCGGCATGTTCACTACCCTTCGAAACTTATAAGATCTTTGTCCAAATCTTACAGCAGACGCGCCTATATTAGCCTCGAGTTTTCGGCAATCACAGCTTGAAAACTTATGGACATACATACCTTATACCAATTGCTCTCAAAGCAACATAACATCCACATCTCGCTATCCTATCTCGTCTAAACGAGACTTGAAAAGTCTCGTGCATTATTCACCGAGACCTTCAGCTAAGATGAGATTACATGGCAGCGTGAACACCTACCACCTAAAGGACTCTTGTGCACCTTCAGAGACCAAAACGTCACCATCAACCAGACGATAGCTGACGTGATGACGTCATCAAAACCACCATGAGCGAGCACTCGCGAGGTTTTCAAGATGCGCCCATGTTGTACATGACTATATGTCTTAATATGTCTTCTGATTCCATATCGGCGTCGTCGATGATCTGCTGCAGGTAGTCTCTCTGCCCGTGCCTCCTCTCGCTGCTGCAAACAGACTCGCCTGAGTCCGAGCCGGAACCGGAACTCGACGACGAATGCGTGGAGGCGGCGCTGGAGCTGCGCGACTGTAGCTCCTTGGAGACGAACTGTCCAGCGAACTCCGCCTTACCAGTCTTGGCAATGACGGCCAGGTACGTCAGACACCTGGCTATGTCCTCGTCCTCCACATCGTCCCCGGCAGGAAGTGGAAGGGCGTCCGCTAGGGGGCGCTGTTTCTTCAGCATCATGGAATGGGCGGCTTTCCTAGCGTGATTCATGATCAAGTCGTAGCCAAGACCTGCAATTGCAACATCAAATATTCAGTGTTAGTTAATTTGGTCAATATTGAATATTTTATGAACAATTAATATCGAAATTGCTCAGTTGTCCAGCATTGTAGAGCAATCATTTCTTAGAAATTTAGAATTTGCTCTGGTATAATTAGTCCTTGCTGAAACACACTTATCTGCCATCAATTCAACCAGTGTTGTACGACATGTTTTACAAACGGCTTAGATATAGAACTAGACATACCGGGAAAAGAATTGATGGGTTTCTATATCTCTATGAGAGACTTCCTCGGGAAGGCGCAATATTCATCTGTGATATATATTAATGGTATCGTTACATATCAACTAGAGCATACGGTTCGAATTGTGATGGAAACTTTATTCAAATGCCAGCGGATTTTAAAATCATCTTTCCAAACCTAAAGAAAGTAGGTCACAATGGATACCTGGTGACCTACTTTCTTTAGGTAAAATTTCCACCAAAATCGTGTGCTGTAAGGTATTATCTTGCAGGAACTCAAGATTTTTCGACAAGTTGCCCTAGCCTAGTATATATAGCAGACATGCATGGTATTTACAAATCAAAGTACCCTTTGTTGACCAAGAAAATGTCATTTGAGGTAAAACACTGTAAAATTGAAACTGTGGTCGTATCTAGGTCGGCTCAAGCAGCTAAGTCAAAGAAAACTTATAGTTGAAACACCAAGACCTCAGGGATTAGATAACCATTGTTAGAAAGGGGACAAGAGCGTTAAACTAGGATATGTCTTATTTTGAGTGTGTCACCAGCATCACAGCCTTAATACTAAGTATCTAGTCGTTATTTTGGCATGGCCTACTTCAATAACGCATATAAGGTACATTCTACACTAGCGTTTCATTATTTACTCCCATACTATGGCCTCCATTTAGCTCTCTCTACTCAGGCCTGGAATAGTAGCAGGAGGCTATCTTTAGTGCAGGTGGAGGAGCTTACATGTCTTCCCCTTTTTATTGCATAGACGTTGTGAACATGGTGTCTGCCATTAGTTCTTGGGAGGACATGGCCCTCACATATATATCTTCTGCAATTGACTTGCGGGCGCGGGTGTCCCGTCTCCGCGTGTCCTACCAAAATATTTCACCTCTTGAATTGAAACTTTCTGGTTGCCTCAGTACTGCGATGTAGCGCTCTGTGTGTACAGGCACCACCCCACATACATGTTACGCTAAAATAGTGAGACCGAAATGGCAACAGCTCGCGGAAGAGCCATTGAATATTGGCACTCACGCGCGTGTCTTCAGCCACCGTAGGGCTAAGTTTGGCTGTGTGTTGACGGGTAGCTGGCGGAAGTTGAAGCGTGTCGGAAATAGAACGTTGCCCCTGGTGGCCTCTATGTTAGTGTTTATCATGAGAAAACAGCAGATCCCGAGTTCCAGCACCGGGCTGATAAATTTGCCTCTCGAGCTCACGGCGGCAACACATCCACACTCAGTAGCGAAACAACACGTTTTGTCATTTTTGTCTAGTCAACCATTACTTAGATAGTAAACAGGCGATCCGAAAGACCCCAAGTTATTCGAAAAAATAAACAAGACGAACGTTGTTTTTGAAATACATCTGGTGATGACATAAATAAGAATTAGTTTATTAGTATAGATAATCTTTATTTCAAATCGGTAATATTTTTACAGAGTAAACACGAGCTGCCAGGGCTCTTGGCCGACTACAAAATAACAATTCAAAATATAACATACATGGTGCTGGTTTTACCAAATTACATTCTTTCAAAATATGTATATATTTTGGCAACTGCTAGACGCGAGGTTCCAGAACCCGCCGTTAGGCGGCTTCAAACACGTCGAATGCCTTTTTGGAACGCCTGGGATTGTTTCATTACTGAAAACCTGGTTCTTCCAGTTATGTATGATAGCGTCCACTCTGTTTTGGTCAAACAGCATGGATACATTCAATGGACTAATTGTACTAAGAATACACTTTTAGGAAATTAAATAACCTTTTTTAAATCAGTGAAATTAGCGATTTTACAGTTTTGATGACGTCACAAGTAATTATAATATTATAATACAGGACGGTGGCGACGCGTAGCGGCCGGGCGTTCATTTACCCTACAGACCTGTAGGGTAAATAAATGAACGCCGAACACGAACACGTTACAGTCAACCCCCCCCCCCCCCCCTACTACACCCATTCTACTGCCGACACATGGCATCCAACCCTAGTTCCGAAAAACTCTGGATAAATTTTCCTAATAGACAAATACAAGGAAGTGAAAGTTCTTTTTTCTGACCGGCCACAAGTCGTTCTTTCTGCGTATATACAGAGCAGCGGCGGCGGCTGAGGCTGCTGCTGCTGCTGTATAAATATCCTGCCAGCCACGGGCCCACCTGACCAGCCTGCTGACCGAGGTGAACACTTGCCCTGACAGCACATGGTAGTATGCCCTCCTCCTGAGCCCGCATGGGGCCGGACCCAGCATTTTAGGCTCAATTCAATTCAACCAATTTTTGATTTTGGTAGGACACGCGAACTTGTGCGGAGACATGTCGCCCGCACGTCAGCTGCAAAAGAAATACGACTCTCTGACTTAACTGTAGAGAGCGGATCACCTGATTTTTCATAAATATAGAACATGCATCTTTAGCACTGTTTTCACCATCATGCACAAAATATTCTGGACGTTTTTTGAAATATCTGGATTATCACAAGTAAACGGTTATGACAAACACACACGCTGTGGGAAGTTTTCAAAAAATACTCATTTAACCCATAAATAACCAATTGCGTGTAACGGTTAGTATTTTCTACATTAATTGTGTAAATGATATTTGTTTATTTTCTTGCTTGTTAGCTAGCTAGCTAGTCTGTTGTCTAAGGGTGATCCCAAAACCGAAAAAAAACGAGAGTGGTATTGCGGACGATCATTTACTATGAGAGCCATAGTTTTCTTAATGAATTGCAATATTTTCCCCAATTTGCCAGTGTTCCGGCATCATCTTTTTGGCCGCTGATACACAAGTGACGGTTGGTGGTCGCGCGTACTGGCTGCACAAATACGCAAGCAATACTTAAAAGAGATTTATAACAGACCACCTCAGACAACCACTGTAGCTAGCTTCGGGCCGTCACTGTATGTGGTTAACGAGTATCTAATGGATACCTCACTGTCAGCGATTGTATCTAGCGCTTGCCCTGACTTCAGTTTGAGTGAAGCCTGCTCCTGCATCGTAATCTGAAAACATCTGGTGAAAAACATCTGGCTAAAACATGAGGAAATTAGGAGAAGCTGCGGGTGTCTCAACCACTAGCCTGACATATGTAGTGCACGATTAACCTATTTCTAGACCTGTGGCAGCCAAGTATGCTCATGTGTCACTACACGTGTCTGCAGCGAAAGCAGGGGGTCCTTCTCCGCTCTACCCCTCATCAGGACTTAGCACAACACGGGTACCTAGATGGATGAAGTCTATCTGACATCTCAGTATAAACAGTCTTAATCATAACTATATCACAGGTCGAATATCTCATCTCAGAATCCGCAGCAAGAAGCTTTCGACTAGTGAGAAGGGCATGCTTAGTAGGGGCTGGGATAAGAGAACTAGCTGCTGCTTCCAGAACTAATCTGAAGCTTGGCGGAGTACTCTACTGGCTACCCTTGAGTAGCAGCTTTGTGTTTTAGTCAGCTAGAGTGTGGGTTTGTCATATGCCACACATTTTCCAGGCTCGTGATTGATTTGTGGAGGTCAGCCAACTGTGGTACAAAACTACACAACTTGGTCACAGTAGATGCAGAAATATCCTTATACGAATGAATCCCATTTTGAATATATCATTTCTTAATATATCTTAATATATTTTTTACGATGGTGTAGTCGTGAACAACAGAAAAAATAAAAATCTTTTCCGCTGTTTGTTTTGGAAAACGACAGAATTTTAAAAACATATTTTTCCATTGTTTTTCCAATAACAGCAGAATGACAAAAGAATTCCACCGTTTTCAAAAAACAGCAGAAAAATAAACGACAACATATTTTTTCTGCCTTTTCACCAAAAAGCACTGAAACGAATTTAGGCAACAAAATATATATATTTTTGTTTCTGCTGGAAAGTACGATGGTGCAGGTGTGAACGGCAGAAAAAAATTTTGTATTCAAAAATGTCTTTTTTGTCCACTTTTACTTGCCATATTGATCACCACATATAACATTAAAATCAAATAATGAGTGCTTCCTTGGAAGTGGTAAAGGGAGACAGATAACCAGTTTGCACAAACATGAGCGACAAAATATTTATGAAAAAAATCTGCTGTTTTTGGAAAACGGTGGAGAAATTCTTTTTCTGCTGTTTTTGGAAAAATGATGGTGAATTTCTTTCTGCTGTTCACACCTGAACCATCGTAGGAAAAACAGTGGAAATTAAGAAAAAGAATCTTTAATATTCTTAATAATAAGCTCGTTATCTGTCCCCCTTTACCACTTCCAAGGGAGCACTCATTATTTGAATTAATTGGTCTGTGGTGACGAATATGGCAAGTGAAAGTGGACCAAAAGACATTTTTGCATATTCGTAATTAATTTTGAATATTCATAAATGAATTACGAAAATTCACAATTCATTCATGAATATTCGTAATTCATTTTTGAATATTCATAAATCAGGTTGTAAGACAAGATAGGTCATTGACCTTTAGTATGGAACAACACAAACATCAAACCCCCTGAGTACGTGCCTTTTGTTTGTAAGTTCATCGAACCCACTCAGTCAGAACCTCAAAATAATTTTGTTTGCAGCGACATTTTTAGATTGGATCACTAGTGAAGGCAAGACTGATACCTGGTGCTTCATAGCACTGAACTGTTATGCGATGATGTCAAGTCTCAGACCTAGAATTACAGCCAGTGACACACCAACCCTTATGTCAATACTTATATGGTGACATATAACATTTTTGCGTGATTCAGCTAAACAAACTTATTTTTTTTTGTATTTCTATCCCTTATAAAATATTCGTATGATTAGATGGGGTATATGAAATCTCGAAAGGGCATTTGGTGTTCGAACTTCGTTAATCGTCACATTTTTCTGCTATACCAATCAATTCCAGATGACTAGCCAGGTATTAACGGCGGAATAGGGAGCTGTCATCAGCCAAAACCAGCCATCCCGAGTACATTGAACAAATGCAACATCTCTGTGGGGTTGCCAACATGATTGTATCTCCCGAGGGAGCTTTGACAAATCTCCCGACGGAGATACAATCATCTTCCCAGTGGCGGAAGACAGCTAGCAGTCAGTAGCAACACGTTAGACCACTTGTACATCAGGGCAGGCCCTAATTGGTGAGAGACAGCTAGCAGTGCAAGCCCTCAGTGGCGAGAGACAGCTAGCAGTCATTGGTGATGTCTTAGACCACACGGCCATCAGGGCAGGCCCTCAGTGGCGAGAGACAGCTAGCAGTCATTGGCGATGTCTTAGACCACACGGCCATCAGGGCAGGCCCTCAATGGTGAGAGACAGCTAGCAGTGCAAGCCCTCAGTGGCGAGAGACAGCTAGCAGTCATTGGCGATGTCTTAGACCACACGGCCATCAGGGCAGGCCCTCAGTGGCGAGAGACAGCTAGCAGTCATTGGCGATGTCTTAGACCACACGGCCATTAGGGCAGGCCCTCAGTGGCGAGAGACAGCTAGCAGTCATTGGCGATGTCTTAGACCACACGGCCATCAGGGCAGGCCCTTAGTGGCGAGAGACAGCTAGCAGTCATTGGCGATGTCTTAGACCACACGGCCATTATGGCAGGCCCTCAGTGGCGAGAGACAGCTAGCAGTCATTGGCGATGTCTTAGACCACACGGCCATCAGGGCAGGCCCTCAGTGGCGAGATACAGCTAGCAGTCAGTGGCGATGTCTTAGACCACAGGGCCATCAGGGCAGGCCCTCAGTGGCGAGAGACAGCTAGCAGTCATTGGTGATGTCTTAGACCACACGGCCATCAGGGCAGGCCCTCAGTGGCGAGAGACAGCTTTCAGTCATTGGCGATGTCTTAGACCACATGGCCATCAGGGCAGGCCCTCAGTGGCGAGAGACAGCTAGCAGTCAGCGGCAACGCCTTAGACCAGCGGGCTATCAGTGCAAGCCCTCAAGGGCGAGAGACAGCTAGCAGTCATTGGCGATGTCTTAGACCACACAGCCATCAGGGCAGGCCCTCAGTGGCGAGAGACAGCTAGCAGTCATTGGTGACGCCTTAGACCACACGGCCATCAGGGCAGACCCTCGGTGGTAAGAGACAGCAAGCAGTCAATGGTGACGCCTTAGACCACACGGCCATCAGGGCAGGCCCTCAGTGGCGAGAGGCAGCTAGCAGTCAGCGGCAACGCCTTAGACCAGCGGGCTATCAGTGCAAGCCCTCGGTGGCGAAAGACAGCTAGCAGTCATTGGCGATGTCTTAGACCACACGGCCATCAGGGCAGGCCCTCAGTGGCGAGAGACAGCTAGCAGTCATTGGCGATGTCTTAGACCACACGGCCATCAGGGCAGGCCCTCAGTGGCGAGAGACAGCTAGCAGTCATTGGCGATGTCTTAGACCACACGGCCATCAGGGCAGGCCCTCATTGGTGAGAGACAGCTAGCAGTGCAAGCCCTCAGTGGCGAGAGACAGCTAGCAGTCATTGGCGATGTCTTAGACCACACGGCCATCAGGGCAGGCCCTCAGTGGCGAGAGACAGCTAGCAGTCATTGGCGATGTCTTAGACCACACGGCCATTAGGGCAGGCCCTCAGTGGCGAGAGACAGCTAGCAGTCATTGGCGATGTCTTAGACAATACGGCCATCAGGGCAGGCCCTTAGTGGCGAGAGACAGCTAGCAGTCATTGGCAATGTCTTAGACCACACGGCCATTAGGGCAGGCCCTCAGTGGCGAGAGACAACTAGCAGTCATTGGCGATGTCTTAGACCACACGGCCATCAGGGCAGGCCCTCAATGGCGAGAGACAGCTAGCAGTCATTGGTGATGTCTTAGACCACACGGCCATCAGGGCAGGCCCTCAGTGGCGAGAGACAGCTAGCAGTCATTGGTGATGTCTTAGACCACACGGCCATCAGGGCAGGCCCTCAGTGGCGAGAGACAGCTAGCAGTCATTGGCGATGTCTTAGACCATACGGCCATTAGGGCAGGCCCTCAGTGGCGAGAGACAGCTAGCAGTCATTGGTGATGTCTTAGACCACACGGCCATCAGGGCAGGCCCTCAGTGGCGAGAGACAGCTATCAGTCATTGGCGATGTCTTAGACCACACGGCCATCAGGGCAGGCCCTCAGTGGCGAGAGACAGCTAGCAGTCAGCGGCAACGCCTTAGACCAGCGGGCTATCAGTGCAAGCCCTCAGTGGCGAGAGACAGCTAGCAGTCATTGGCGATGTCTTAGACCACACGGCCATCAGGGCAGGCTCTCAGTGGCGAGAGACAGCTAGCAGTCATTGGTGACGCCTTAGACCACACGACCATCAGGGCAGACCCTCAGTGGAAAGAGACAGCAAGCAGTCAATGGTGACGCCTTAGACCACACGGCCATCAGGGCAGGCCCTCTGTGGCGAGAGGCAGCTAGCAGTCAGCGGCAACGCCTTAGACCAGCGGGCTATCAGTGCAAGCCCTCAGTGGCGAGAGACAGCTAGCAGTCATTGGCGATGTCTTAGACCACACGGCCATCAGGGCAGGCCCTCAGTGGCGAGAGACAGCTAGCAGTCATTGGCGATGTCTTAGACCACACGGCCATTATGGCAGGCCCTCAGTGGAGAGAGACAGCTAGCAGTCAGTGGAGATGCCTTAGACCACTTGGCCATCAGGGCAGGCCCTCTGTGGCAAGAGACAGCTAGCAGTCAGTAGCGATGTCTTAGACCACACGACCATCAGGGTAGGCCCTCGGTGGCGAGATACAGCTAGCAGTCAGTGGCCATGTCTTAGATCCCCGGGCTATTAGTGCAGGCCCTCTGTGGCGAGAGACAGCTAGCAGTCAGTGGCGATGTCTTAGACCACCAGGCTATCAGTGCAAGCCCTCAGTGGCGAGAAACAGCTAGCAGTCAGTGGCCATGTCTTACACTACCGGGCTATTTAGGCAGGCCCTCGGTGGCGAGATACAGCTAGCAGTCAGTGGCGATGTCTTAAAACCACACAGACATCATGGCAGGCCCTCAGTGGCGAGATACAGCTAGCAGTCAGTGGCGATGTCTTAGACCACACGGCCATCAGGGCAGGCCCTCAGTGGCGAGATACAGCTAGCAGTCAGTGGCGATGTCTTAGACCACACGGCCATCAGGGCAGGCCCTCAGTGGCGAGATACAGCTAGCAGTCATTGGCGATGTCTTAGACCACACGGCCATCAGGGCAGGCCCTCAGTGGCGAGATACAGCTAGCAGTCAGGGGCGATGTCTTAGACCACACAGCCATCAGGGCAGGCCCTAATGCAGTGGCGAGAGATAGCTAGAAGTCTGGCTATAAGGAAAGGCCCTTAGTTGAGAGAGAGAGAGCAGTAAGTTACAATGCCTTAGACCACTCGACTCTAGGGACAGGCCCTCAGTGATAATAGAGAGCAGTAAGTGGCAATGCATTAGACCACTCGGTTATAAGGGCAGGCCCTCACTGGAGAAAGAGCAGTTAGTGGCAATGCCTTGGACCACTCGGTTATAAGGGCGGGCCCTCACTGGAGAGAGAGAGCAGATAGTGTCAATACCTTAGACCACTCGACTATAAATTTGTCGAACCATCAGCTCTCATCACAATACCGACAACAATCAACGCCACGCTTGCCACTCTACGAGGAGGAGCTGCTGAACGTTTACTATCCAATAGCAATGATGACAGCAATGATGATGATGATTATGATGATGATGATGACGACGACGACGACGACGATGGCCTTTCCACTGAAAACTCACTCAATGAATGTTTACATACACTTTACGTCATTTCGCAGGAATTCCTGCACACATGTGACAGGTGTAACCGTCCCTCATGTCCCCATTGCCCACAGCCCGGTGCACATCTGTAAGCCGCACCTTGTGACCCCTGTAGCCGGAGTAAGGGTACATTACGTCTAGTACCCTGGGCTCTAGAGATAGCGGCTGGCTGGATCTCACGTAGTTATTGACGAGGCACGTGTACCAACAGCTGCCACACGACGCCAAGAACAAACAAACACTAGCCTATACCTGGTCGCTGAACTGAGGAGTACAGCCAATACAGGCAGTCCTATCACAATGGCAAACAGTGCGCGATAAGGCAATGGGGCTATAATGATCAGTGCAAAATACATGTATGTGAAGGTGCCACCGTGAGTCTGTTTGTGCAAACGTGACTACATCCACGAGTGTATGTATGTATGTATGTATGTGCGTTTGTGTGTTTACCTGGACGATTCCACAGATCTACCAAAATATTGTGCATGATTAGCAATTGACTCATTCTGGTATACACACAGCCAATACACCTCTCATTGTAGTACATGTAGATTCTATGACATTAACTAATTCACTGACAACCTATGTACAGGACTAGCTCTAGGACCAGCTGCTGAGATAAATTGATCTGGACCAACGCGCCGTTGTTTCCTGGAAAGATCTATTGCACTGATAGCAACTGCTGCATTTCAGCGCTCACTACGATTAAACATGGCAGCTCAAAATCTTCAGGGGGTAGTGTTTCAAGACCGCGTTCAGATTTTCAGATCACGTTTTTTGTCTTTGAATGAGGATGGTGGTTAAGCTCCCAGTGAAGTCTACCTCCCCGTGAGTTCACGCTGAGTTGCAGTCCGCCTGCTAGACAAGTGGGTCTGCCTATGATAGGTTCTGCCAGGAATGTCGGGCATACAGCTTTGCGTGGGGCCTCCCGGTGGCTAGCAGGCAGGATGGGAAACATTCTGACGGAATGTCGCGAATTCTGCAATTCAGTCCGCCAATGGATATTGTAAATCTCTCTCTCTCTCTCTCTCTCTCTCTCTCTCTCTCTCTCTCTCTCTCTCTCTCTCTCTCTCTCTCTCTCTCTCTGTGTTCAAGGCAACATTTCTAAAGACGTCTAATGTATTGCCCAATTGCCCACAATCTCTACGCCATTTCTTAACGCTGCAGAAAGATCAGTGTTAAAAGACTTTAGGCATGTCAGACAATTACCAATGACCTCGGCCCGGCAACTCTTTTCCTCTGGTATTGGGGTGTAGTCACGCACTAAGCGCCAGCTAGTCACGACGAAGCATATTAACTGGTAGAAAAAGTGACAATCGGCAAACGTTCACTACATGACATTCTATCCGCCTGGTATTGACTTCTCAATCAATGCAAGGAGGCGGACCTAAGAAGCGTATGCAATTGATTCAAGTTCAATGCACGCCTTTCTGGTGCAACGAGCTCGGTAAATTGTATATTGACAAGAATGGAATTACATGACTAATAATATCTTTCAAGCATAATGCAGCTCGGCAGAAGTCATCCATGTGAAATGCTACCCATCAATACGGAAGAGGATTTTGCCTCAACAATTTCGTTTCCTTTTACATAGCCCGTTTATTAAAGCTCTGTCAGCTCTGTGCAAAACACCCTACGCGAGTAGCTGCTATTTCATCATGACAGTTGGTGAAGTGATTGAATACTAATACTTCAGTCAAACATTAGCGGTGTATAATCATTCCCAATGGCTATTCGCAATAGTTTTGCTTTCTAGTGTGGGAGGTGTTTATATTTCATTTATCGTACTATAGTCAGGTGCAAATTCCAGAAAAAGTGACTTATTGAGGCATTTTGTGTTAAAAGTCGGTATCCAGTGTTTCTAGCCTAATTTGAGGGTGTTGAATCTGAACATGATGGATACCAAGCTGAATTTTTGGTTTTTAACCTCCTAATCGCCATTTTTGGGTGATTTGGGCACTTTTTTAATGTTAATTTGCATAATGTGTCAATTTTTCAGACCAGTGTCAGATCATGGCAAATGAGGTATCAAATTAGAGCTCTCCACTGTGGGAGTTCATTCACGTGTATTTTGAAAGTTTTCAGTGGTTGCCATGGCAACGGGAGCCAAAAATTAGTCAAAAACAGAGAAAAAAATGCTCATTTTTGTAATTTGTGTGATATTTAAGTGCGATTTACCCCCAATCAACACACTTCAGGGCATCGGTTTGTTTACTAAAAACTTTCTTGCTCTTTTGGTGATCAATTCCTGCCAATTTCATATGACTATAATATTTTGAGTCTGAAGTACAGTCCTTTCAAAATTACAATACCGCAAATGCAAAGTCTATCAACAATATTGCTTAAAATGAGTCATTTTATCAGATTAGTGTCAGATCATGGCAAATGTGGTATCATATTAAAGCTTTCAACTGTGGGAGTTCATTCATGTGTATTTTGAAAATTTTCAGTGGTTGCCATGGCAATGAGAGCCAACAAATAATCAAAAACAGAGGAAAAATGGTCATTTTTGTAATTTTGTGTGATACTTAAGTGCGATTTAACCCCAATCAACAGATCTCAGGGCATCAGTATGGTTGTTAAAAACTTTCTTGCCCTTTTCTTGATTAATTCATGTCAATTTTATAGGATTGAAATATTTTGGATCTGAAGTACAGTCCTTAGAAAAAAGGGATAGCGCAAATGTGCAGTTTATCCACAATATGGTTTAAAATGAGTAATTTTATCAGATCAGTGTCAGATCATGGCATATGTTGTATCAAATAAAGCTCCCCACCATGGGAGTTCATTCATGTGTATTTTGGCAATTTTCATTGGTTGCCATGGCAACGGGAGTCATGAATAAGTCAACAGCGAAAAATATAAGCATTTCTATGATACTTAGGCATGATTTCCCTCAAGTACATACACATGTGGACCAGTATGGTCACATTATTTTAACTTCCTGGCTCTTGATCAATTCTCTTATACTTAGAATCTTAGATACCTTAGGTCTGAATAACGTCCTTTAAAAATGAAAACAATGCAAATGTAGTGTCTATCAACAATATGGCTCTTAGATATGTTGATTGGGAATAAATTGCACTTAAATATCACACAAAATACAAAAATGAGCATTTTTTCTCTGTTTGTGATTTGGCTCCCGTTGCCATGGCAACCATTAAAATTACCAATACTACACATGAATGAACTCCCACAGTGGCGAGCTTCAATTTGATACCTCATTTGCCATGATCTGCCACTGATCTAAAAAATGACACATTATGCAAATTAACATACAAAAAAGTGCCCAAATTACCCAAAAATTCAGCTTGGTATCCGTCATTTTCAGATTCAGCACCCTCAAATTAGGCTTGAAACACTGGATACCGACGTTTAACACAAAATGCCTCAATAACCTTAAAGAAGCCCCTTTTCTGGAATTTGCACCTGACTACTACACGAATGTTCATTTGCTAAATGTGTCTTCCTGGCAGGGTTGGGGTAATTTGTAATTGTAATATAAAAATTAATAGTAATTTGCCATTTTTCAATGTAATAGCAAGTAATCAATTACTTAGTGGCTAAACTATTACTGTAATAGGTAATAGTAATTGACTAGTCTTAAAAGTAATTGTAATTTTATATTGCTTTCAATTACATCATAGGGTATGCATCTGCTATGGGATGCTCAGAGGGAAACAAAGTTAACAAACTGAATATGCACGTGTAGTGCATATGTACACACTTTTCACATAGAGACTTATTGCCACAATATCATGATGATTTCCTTTACTACACAGATGTCACTTGTGCACTAGATCATAAGTGGACAGGGATCATGGATATCAAAACATCACTTTTCTTAACTGAGGATGCAGTGACAGGATGCGAATCTATTGTGCAGTTCAACTTTCATGTTTAACTTATGTGAAATCCAATCAGCTTGAAAACAGACACCCCTTACTAAAGACGGACCCGTGATTCTGTGTAAATCAGTATGTCCAGATGTTCAACTGTGCACTAACTTAATCTGGTGACATGTCTAGCCATTTTGAAAAAGAAATACTACCATATCTATATCACATGTTGTTAGATGGATTATCTTTCTAAGACATGAAATCCTCAAAAATGGATTTAACATATAGACAGGTCTGTGTGACTTTAATATTTTGCCTTTACAAATGTCCACGGTGGCCCAATTTGAATTTACTATGTACAAACTGCATTGGTTGTCCTCAACAGATCAAATTCATGTGTTTCAAGCCACTGAGTCATCCATTTCCTAAGAAGCTGACCTCGGCTCATCCCTTAGAGAGAAAGGAATTAGCCTCTAATAGACATTTTACTTTGGTTAAATATTAGGAAGAATTGACGTTCTGGCCAATATGCGTAGAGAAAAGATAAAGAAATCCTTTGCCTTGGCTAGATATTTTGAGAAAACATAGTGCAAATCAAAACAAACTTGTGCTTCGAAACCATTTTATCAATTGGTGGGTACTAGTTAAAGGACATCTTTAAACACTTTAAAACTGTAACCCTAAATCCAATATGTACACTCAGGTAAAGGTGATAATATGCTCACTGAATTCCTTTAGATGTAAATTCTTCTTTCTAGAAGTCCAAATAGTTCAAAGCATTATTTCACAAATTTATTGTTCTAGTCAAAATCCAATAAGTCTTTGTACTTTACTGATTAACACACATGCAATTAAGAAAGCACTGTTTCCATATCTGTGATCCACCTGTTCCTATATAATCTAGTGCACATGAGACATCTATACCTGATGTATTGTTGTAGAGTGTATTTGCCTGTTCTTGGTATTCATGAAGCATACAATGAAATAGTCAAATCATTACAACTAAATAGGCTTTATTCCATTTATTGAAAAGTAATTTGTAATGTAATCAATTAATTTTTCAAATGTAATAGTAATTGTAATTGCTGGATCTAAAAAATGGTGTAATAGTAATAGTAATATAATTGCAAAATACTGAAGTAATAGTAATATAATTGATTACTTTTTAAAGTAATTGACCCCAACCATGCTTCCTGGTCCGTGTGAGGTAGCAGTTCACACCAGGTGACGCGCTAGCAATGTAGCCAGCTCTCGTCATCTCTCGTGGCCCGTCACGCGGCCCGTGTGAGGTAGCAGTTCACACCAGGTGACGCGCTAGCAATGTAGCCAGCTCTCGTCATCTCTCGTGGCTCGTCACGCGGCCCGTGTGAGGTAGCAGTTCACACCAGGTGACGCGCTAGCAATGTAGCCAGCTCTCGTCATCTCTCGTGGCTCGTCACGCGGCGCTCATCTTACCATCAGCGGACAGTATTCGGGCACTCTGGGTCAGAACAGTTGTTGCTACAAAATATCACAAATATAAGTGGATTGTAAATGCTTCCCAGTATTTTTACACGCTTAGTGGGCCATTTGATAAGTGGACCATTTGATAGTTGAAAGTCAATGCTAGCTAAAAGCATATCAAATGTACAATTTGGTGTTGCATTTATCGTCAAGTTTGTTTTCCCTGTCATGCAATGCTAAATAGTGAGCAGTAAGTAGTTAAGAGTGGACAACAGAGCCTCCGAGGTTGCACTAGATGCCTCACTGGATGTACATGCCGCTTGAGACTTGCTACACAATGAGGCCATATGGTAAGACATCCTTCATATGTGAAACGACAATTCAAATTGCCTATGGGAAGGCAAGCAAAACAAAGTGCATAGCATCAATGTCTGTACTATTCTTGCTATCGACGGTCTTTCCTATATGAAAAATATTTACAAAATCCCAGCAAAGTGCGGTACGGTCCCATATATGTTAATAGCCAGGCTGCAATATCCTGAAAAAGTGTACACAATGAGAGGTTGTTCCCTTCGGTGAATTTTGCATACTGGCATCATTTATCAGGAACCACTATAGGTACCTGCAGATGTTGCCATCCATGGTTAAATCAAGGTTTGAGGTACTGGCCATATCATGATCTAACAGCGAAGGGGGCAGATCTGATAGACAGTATTTATATACCTCAGTCATCTAACTCTCCGTAACCAGCAGTTATTACATGGCACACCCCGGTAGGCAGGCTTGGCAGACGAGCTCTCCACAAGCTCTCAGCTCATCCTATACCATCTACCTCAACAACTACAACATATTACATCATCCCAAACCCATAATGCCACTCTGAAAATATGCGTTCAAAGCTGAAGCAGTTGTGAACAGTTAATAACATCATATTGGAATGAATGAATGAATAAGTGTTTAAAGGCACATAGACACACAAAGGTCATTCAGTGCCATAGGATATCAGCAAAAAGTGGTCATTTTGTCATTGTTAAAGAACAATAACAAAGCATAATTATTCTAGGTGAAAGAAGAAAAAGAGGGAGAGTAAGAGCAGAGCCTTCAGATCCAAAGAGGACCTGGGGATATTCTAGATGCAGGGTAACTATAGACAGATCCACATATCCTCCTTCTTTTATAAGGCGAGCAGGGTGACACAACAGGTTAGGGTTGCCCCGGAAGTGCCAACTCCTATTGCACACCATAAGATGTGGCCATTGCGGGGTGACATCATGTTGGTCACGATAAGGTGTTAAAATATACAACCTAAATTCAATCTAGGAAGTACAATTAATACGTTCGTTCATTTGCAGCAAATTGAAAACTTCAACTTTTAAGTTTCCCCTTTTTCTAATATATCAAATTAATCATAATAGACACATACCAAAGTTGCATATTCCTGATCTAGTAAATGGCGTTTGTAACGTGCGGTCACATGTACGGTTGAAGGTCGCTTCATTGCAGAATTAGGTGAACATATTTTTTGGCAAGAAATTGAATGTAATTGCACACTGCTTCTCAGTATAGGTTTGCCCCAACTATTAATAGCTGATCTGTTGACCTCGTAGCTAGATATTAAACAGATGAATGAACATGTTAATTTGTCAGCCATTCTCCCTTATGGGTCCACATTGGGGCTGGAAGTTGGTCACGAGGGTTTGTGTCACAGATCTTTCTGAGACTAATTTTTTCTGAAACTAGTATATCTCAAGGGCAAAAGCCCAAAAAATCTGCCTACAAAGTCTTCAGACAAATTTTTTACAGCAGTTTGAGTTGAGGCTATCCAAATTTCAGAGGACCACTCAAAATATGACCTTTATTTGATTTCAGGCTTGTAAAAATGTATTGAAAAGGCTAATACCCCATTGTATGCTATTTTTATGAAGTAAACTGTATGATGGTTCAAATAAATACAGCTTTTGCATATATTTCACTTGTTTTTTCATCATTTTGCCACTGTTTTGTAAAGTATAGTTTCAAAACTGCAATGAAGTCCTGAAAGTATTGTATAACTTTAGCTGTAAAAGTGAGAGATCTTTCTGAAAAATAGTCTAACCTATCTCAGGGAAATGACAAATTAGTGCTCTGGGACTGGCCCAAAAGATGTAGAGCATAGGTGAAAGCATCGCTGGTAATAGCGCATTGATAAACGTTTCGTAAGTTGCGATATTTTTATGTAGAAATTTGTAATTTTTCAAAATTAATATTTATGTTCAGAAATCATCTTAATAGGCCTAAAGACACCTAATTAACTTAATTTGTTAATTTGGACTTCATTGCAGTTGGCGATGAGGCTAGGATTTTTTTCGTTTGTAGGTTGCAGAAAATGGTAAAATGGAAAACACATGAATACAGTCTAAAAATCAAAAGGTTTATTGAAGAAACCTGTCAAATACGAAATTAAAATATACATAGATATCACATGCACCTATCCAAACAATCATTGGCAAGGCTGAGCCACTTTGGTATGTTAAATTTCACCCAGAAGGCACTTCAAAGTATAAAAGTATAAAATGAATTAAAATGAGGTATATCTTCTCGCTTGGCAACACCTTTCAAAGGCTATAATGGTGAATTATATTGTACTACTCATAGTTATTTGACCTTTTCATAATGATGGAAACAATTTCCAACTGCATGAAGCTAGTTTGGACAACATCTCTTCACACTGACCTGCATTGAAGTTTTGACTAAAATAGTTTGTAGGTTTCAGGTCTGCTACCTTAAGTTGTATCTCAATATGAAGCTTTGAAACTAGGTAGGTAAGCATCTAATGTCCATTCTTACCATATATATAGGAAAGTTATACATTGTGCTATTGAAATCACATCAAAATTATCGCTTTGGCACAGCATTGATCAGCACAAAATATCTGGTTTTTTCATGACACAGATATGGAATTATCACATTTATGATCACATAACGGCACAACTGCACCCTTAAATACTTAAAAGTCCACTCATAAAAACAGAATGAGACAAACAAAATAAATAATGCAAGTTTCCCAGCACTTTTACACTACTACTGAACTTCAAAATGGAGTGTTTGAGTAAGTTAAGTAAGTTGCGCAGATCTTCTCCAAAATGATTGGACCTTTGAACATCATTAAAGGCAGTAAGTTATGACTAGATTGGAGTAATACTTGCAAACTAAAATCGAACAAAACTGTAACATTGAGTAAATCACATATATGGAATGTTATTGGAGATAAAACATCTTCACAATGTCATTTGTGACTCATTTTGAGAAATATACAATATAAAAATGGTTTAAACACTTTAAACCAGCATCCCTTATACTTTTAACGGATGTAATGATTATAATGCATAGAAGTTCTTTAAACCAGCATCCCTTTTACTTTTAACAGATGTAATGATTATGCATAGAAGTTCTTTAAACCAGCATCCTTATACTTTTAACAGATGTAATGATTATGCATAGAAGTTATGAAACCTTAACATTTAAACATGCAACAGAACATTTGAAATAACTTAGGAAATGAAGTGTGAATACACTTAGTTTGTACGTGGCCTAACCAGTTATTCACTTCCCATCGGTCTGCTGGATTGCCAGAAATTTATCCAGAGAGGTAGCATTGAGAGTGAAGAACCTTCTAGCAGCTTCAGGCTCATATATATACAACTGGACCATTGGGACAGAAGCAGAGCCAATCACACTGAAGACATGGGGTGAATTTGTTGAGTTTCCCTTTTGCCTTAGGAGGAAGGAGACTACATTCCTCCCACTTGCATGAAGTCACTGCCACACCCTGGGATGCAAAATTTTGCAAGTCTAAGTAGCCCTCCATAAACCATGGGGTGCATCAGATCCACTCATCACTGCATGGAGCATGCCAGTGCCCTTCACAGCTGCAATCTGGGCTTGAAGCATGTTCACCTCTTTCTGGGATAAATCATACTCCTCTTGGCCAATCCAAGTGTAGTTTACAGCTCCACCAGTTTCAGATGCCCATTTGAAGAAGTCATCTGCATCAGCCATAGGAGTTCCATGTTTGCCTGCTTGCTCAGCCATCCTTTTGACACTGCCCACAATGCCATCACAGGGGCCCTTCCCGTGACCTGACTCAAAGTATTTCCACCTTGCCTCGATGCCAAAAAATTCTTTGTGATTAGCAACAGCATCGGACATCAACCTATTGTGATATTGTGAGAAGGGTCTATCTGTAATATAATGGACCATTTGGATTCCCTTTTCACTGATCAGAGCTTGAAGGTCCTTCTTCATGAGTGCTTTCAGAATAGTGATCACCATACTGGAGTTGTGATAATTCAAAGGAGATACATAAACATAGCTTGTATGTTTCAACTGTTCTCCCACTTTGTAGTACACTACACAGGGGTGTAATGTAACAGTAGCCTGGTTCAAATATGCACTCTGGACAGCATCAGTATATGCACACGTGAAGTTTTCTGCAAAATCCATTTTGATTATGATGCGGTTAGCTGGCAGGTTTTCTTTCAGCTGGGTTAGCTGTGTGTACTGAGTACACACAACCTTGACTCTGCGTTTGTCATCTCTCGCATCTAGAACTTTCTGCTGGACAGTAACCTCAGTGGCTGTGACTTTATCCACCAACCCCTTAACTGCCTCTTCCGTCTGGTAAGATTTCACAAAGACATCAGGACTTGGAGTGAGGGGTTCTGTGAGTACCTCCTTGTGTTGGTCACTTTTCTTTGCTGCAGTTTGTAGTTCATCCTCCACCACATTCGCATAGATCAGTTTCTTCTTGATGCCAGCTGGGACTTTCATTGAAGTAAGGCTACTGTCTCGAATGAGCTTGATAGGCTTGCTGCGTGGTGTCTGAGCAGTGATGCCTTGCTCAGCTTGCATAGCTTCGAGTGGCACTACCACTGGAACTGGAGGAAGCACTGGAGACCACGGTCTATTGATCTGTACTGTAGTCCCCTGGCTTGGAGATGTGACAGTACTACTACTTGTCCTTACAGTAATGTCACTTGATCCTTTCTTCTCCATCTTCTTGCAGCTCCTTTGGTATTTCCGTTTCTGAGCTTTGAGATTCTTAATCTGTTCCTCATGTTTTTTAACCTGTTGGTTCAATTTTGAAACAGCTTTTTCGACACGTTTTCTCTTTTGAGTAGTAGACTTTAGACCAGTACCATCATCCGTCTCATCATCAGCATCATCACTGGTAGATCCATTGACAGTTGACCAGTCCTCATCTTCCGCCACATCAGCCTGAGCAGCCAGTTTCTCTTCCAGTCTCTTCTTACGGTGTCTCCTGACCCTGCTTTTGGTTAACCTCCTGTTATTTGCCTTCTCTTCTTCTCTCATGTCTGCTACATTCTTTTGATCACCTTTCACCTTTTCAATTTCCCTTTTCATGAAGGTAGCACCCAGATCAGCAAGTTTCTCCGCCCAATATCTTGGTTGCCACTCAGCATTGCTTAGGGGAAGGGGTCTTGCCCGGGTAGAATACATTATCCGGCTGAAAAAGTAAAGAAAAGTGTCAAAATAAGCCATGTCCTCAAAAACGTAACGCACAAATGAAACAACACGTAACGAAAATGTCCTCAACTCAAATCGAGATGTAAATACCCCCCCGCCATGTTGTTTTGATTCATTTACGAGCAAAACATTTCAAAGTTGTCTAAACTTACGGCAAATTACGCACAGACATCTTAAAATTTCTGTTAGTGGAGCTTCTATGCTAGCCTACCCCTAAAATGACACCGATTTTTCGAAGATCCCATGATTAGAAATCGAAAAATTTTATGAAAAAAACACTCACCGCTGATTCTGACGAGTCTGGCAGCATGGCCTAACATCCCTTCTTGACGTCAGAAATGAAAACGAGGCCATAACCTCATTATTTTAGTCTGTAGGCTTGTCGATAGATGGCAATGTCGGATTGCCTAGAAACTTACACAACGTTTGTACGTGACGGTTTTTCGAACTTATGCTTCCCTGCAGGCTTAGAAATAATTCTTTCTGGATTTGTTACAATCGTTATTTGTACTATGCCTGAAGGTCTTTTAGATGCAAAAAGAAGATCTTCCACGAGTACATGTATAGGGAGGTATAATGCGATCGTAAGTTGCGCTAGTTATCGATACGCACCAACCTTACCCCATTTCGAGGTCTGTGGGCCTTTCTTAAAACTTGGTCTCAGACTTTTTGTTATTTTATCGAAAAGTTGAGATGTTTCCGCAGATGTAGAGACCAAAAAATCATTGAATACTATTTAATATGGTACATGTCCCGCCTAAAATAGCTTGATGCGAAATGTACAAACAAAAATTGAAGACACGTGTACAGACCTACCTAAAGTATATTTCAAAATGAAATATTCTGTTCTTGCGTCAGAAATATCAAAATTCAAAGTATTTCCAATAAATATAGATGAGGTTTTCCTAAAACAATCCGGTTTTTTAATCTTTTCACACAAAATCATATTTTAACCTTTGCTGAGGACACGTTAGTCCGTTTCGCCTTGTTGCTCTTCCGGCCTCAGAAAAAAAAATTCTACTAGAGTTAGGACACTAGTTATGCATGACTCTGATGCACATTGATCCTGTGTGCCAAATAAGCCAGTATTCATGCAGTATTTTTCCCTAGGGGGTCGAGGGTCACGCAAATCTCGTTATGTGGACCCTTAAGGGAGAATGGCTGTTGTGGGATATCTTCTGGAAGTTATATATATATATATATATATATATATATATATATATATATATATATATATATATATATATATATATATATATATATATATATATATATATATATATATATATACTAGTATATATATATATATAAAGCATACACTAAATACAATGTTAGCACGTTATATGTATACATATATATAAATATATATATATATATATATATATATATATATATATATATATATATATATATATATATATATACACATATACACATATATAAATATGTTTCTAGAACTTTCTAAAAACAGTACAAAGGACTCTAGGGACCATGGGAAAGTAGACTGTTTGATACGCTGTCTAGATTAGTAGGTTTTGCATGGGAATGCAGTGAAAACAACCCTCTATCATAGGAACAAATACTAGTACTGAAACACTCCGAAAACAAACTAAACAGGAACATATGGCGGTTTTAACAAAGAAAGCACACAGTTTCTGTGTGTGTAAGGATGAACGTCACCTTCGATAGTTTTGGCCATATCGCCTCGAGAGAGAAACTCTGAAACGGGAAGTTATCAGCTTTTTTTTTTCGAAAAGTTACAAGGGGTATTGTATGCGCCATAGACAGCCCTTCACAGCGCTGAACGTTAGAACAGCGACCAGGCCAACCCACCTAGAAGGTGCTTTGCAATCTGAAAAATGGGCCAATTCCAATTATTATAAAAAAGAAAAAAGACCTTCTATTATCCATATTGAAATTGAGATTGAAACATTATTTTCTGGAGAAATACGTCCGCTATACCGGTCGAAAAAAATATCAAATTGACAAAATATATAGCACGCATTAAATGATTAATGTTTTTGGTCGTTTATACGTTCCAGAATTGAGCCGGCTCACAACTTCTTATATTACGTACACACAGTACTTCAATATGATACTATCATAGAACAGACATCGAGATACATTGCGATATTGTAGAGTACTTATGGACGTTATGGTATTCATCTCTCACTCTGCACAGCTACAACCTCGCACTCCGCCTCTGCTATTTTTCCTGATGCAACAGTACTTTTATTGGCATGCAATTAAATAAACAAAGAACATTTCCGCTTTAAATTTTCAATGTCAATAGCACTGATGTATCGATCTATTTAAGCTGTATAATAAAGCAATATGTCCCGTTATTATAATATTCAAATGCTTATTAGATGGCAATTGCACATGCCTCCAATGTGTTTATAGGACGTTCATGTTGGACTGCTGGTTTCGTGCAGTGTTTGTGTTGTTGGCAGTGATGGCTCTCTGATGGCTCTTGTACTCTCTCTCTCTCTGGATATCTGTCTCGCTCTGCCTTTCCCTTCACTAACATACAATGGCGGAACATCATATGTAGGGGCTCGTTAATAGGCCCCATATGCCAGCAATCAGTATCTTCCTAGGTCTGCGGAGGGCAGGCGAGCTATGCACTATGTAGCCTTACCAGATTTACTAACATAACACAACCAGATCTATCGTCATGCACACAAGTGGGGCAGTAAACTAAGTCAGAGCCTCGGGGTTAACCTTCACCTTGAACAACAGATACACAAAGTTCATCTCCATCACATACACACTAAAGAGCAACCCTATTACCCTACCCTACCACACACAACTCATATGGCGGCCACCAATACCTCGTATAGTAACCCTCATCCCTACCACATACACACTAAAGAGCAACCCTATTACCCTACCCTACCACACACAACTCATATGGCGGCCACCAATACCTCGTATAGTAACCCTCATCCCTACCACCAAAGGTTCATAAGCATGAAGGTAAGCAACTGGTGTCCATTTTTCCTCCAGTGTGTGGCTGGTAAGATCTATAAATAGAAGCCATGTTAAGGCCATGCGGCTGCTTATCATATGTTTTTCTCATTAATGGTGCCGGGACTACATCGCACCCCATACTCTATACTGATAAGACAAGTGGCTAATGTCGTTAAAAGACAATGAAAGTCCAGGACGTTCCCGCTGGGGTGTTCTATATTTATCCTTTAAAATAATTTGCTTGTGGATATAGGGAATGATAGCCATTTCCCCGGAGATGGACACCTTTACTATCATAAACCTTTGCTGCCGAATACACACTAAAGAGCAACCCTATTACCCTACCCTACCACACACAACTCATATGGCGGCCATCAATACCTCGTATAGTAACTCTCATCCCTACCACATACACACTAAAGAGCAACCCTATTACCCTACCCTACCACACACAACTCATATGGCGGCCACCAATACCTCGTATAGTAACCCTCATCCCTACCACATACACACTAAAGAGCAACCCTATTACCATACCCTACCACACACAACTCATATGGCGGCCACCAATACCTCGTATAGTAACCCTCATCCCTACCACATACACACTAAAGAGCAACCCTATTACCCTACCCTACCACACACAACTCATATGGCGGCCATCAATACCTCGTATAGTAACCCTCATCCCTACCACATACACACTAAAGAACAACCCTATCACCATACCACACACAACTCATATGGCGGCCACCAATACCTCGTATAGTAACCCTCATCCCTACCACATACACACTAAAGAGCAACCCTATTACCCTACCCTACCACACACAACTCCTATGACGGCCACCAATACCTCGTATAGTAACCCTCATCCCTACCACATACACACTAAAGAGCAACCCTTTTACCCTACCCTACCACACACAACTCATATTGCGGTCCTCAATACCTCGTATAGTGACCCTCATCCCTGCCACACATGACTTATATGATAATCCTCATCTATACGAAAAATGACTCATAAAGTAACCCGTATCTATACCACGCATAACGCCTATAGCGTTCCTCATCTAAATGGTATATGGCAAGTTGTCTGGGAGAAGCCAGCAGTATCGAACGAGGCCACTGGCCACCCTTTTCACAACATGAATAACATATTTATCAGCAGCTCCATCCAACATTGATTTAGATTTATGATGAGCATAACAAAGTTGAAAGTTTTTGCAGTGGAGATCAGAGGAAACACTTCGCCAGACTGCAGATCGACCCACACAGATTTCTCACTTGGACTTGCAAGTTACATACCTAAATCCATGCCGAGGGTAGATAAAACACAACGCAGATTCTTGATCTTACCATTTATTAACTACTGAGACTGGATTATACACTGGACTGTCTTTCTTGAAGTTCTAACGCCAATTGACCACTAGACTCGCCACTAAGCGTACCCACGCTAATAAAAACACATACCAAATCTACAGGTCACATTCTTAACCTTTCGATCATTAAAACAAAAGAAGTGGCGGGGTTTTCACATAGCAACCAAGTTAAGAATTAGCTCAGAGTGGGCTGAAGTATCAATAACCAAAGCCATCCCACTTCATAACAGCTCCTAATATTAACAATGGTTAAAAGCAATGTTAGAATCCAAATTCATCCAATTCATCCCAGAGAGGAGCTGACTATAATTATTGATACCTATCTCTCGTTTTCCAACCTCTTCATCGAGAAATCCTAACATGACAAATAGGATACCGAGAAATAGTTGAATAAAAATAAATGCAAGTAGAATGTAAGATGTATTGATCTTAACAGAATTCACTTTCGCTTTCAAGTTGCGTTTTCTACTTCAATCTATAACGTAGATCAAGGTTGTATTTCTTAAACAAACTTAAGAGGTAAAACTAGAACCTTTCATCAAATGCTAGCATTAGTTTCAGTATACCAGTAATGATAAGACCAAAGCCCCAGCTCGCAAGATAATGGATGTGTTTCAACCCACCCTCCCACACGCCTCCACTGAGTGTGTAAACACCTCTGGCAGGAACTATGCACGGCCCTGTCTCTCAATTCGGCCGGCGAGAGGCGAGTCCCCCGTGACCTTAAATATACTCCAGCGTAACCCTGTGTGTTGATGTATAATCGCGGGGCTCATCAGCGAGGGTGAGGTTCTGTAATACTATGTGATGTTACGAGGTGTCGGGCTATTTCCAGGTAGAGGGGCATTGGGATCCAGGCGAATCCTGCCAGCAGCTTGGTAAACGAAAGCCTGATTGCGGGCCCCTATCATGATACTTAGCTGAGTGAGTTCAAGGGACCAGGAACATGCGCGGAGACTTTTGCTGCCTTCTAGGACAGCGAGCCACTGTTGGAAACAAATGCCGGTACACTCGCATTTATAGCGGCGAGGAGGGGATTCGTCGTGAGGTTGACCTCGCGAGCAGTTAAAGAAAGCCATCGCGAGAGTAATACGATTACACAGCACTTCTAATTTGTAAGATAGGCACTGGTTTCTAAAATAAATGTTTAAGCATATCTCAAGGTCCGAACTATACAGAGGCAGTACACCGCTGTGTACAAATATCTCACCCAGAAGGACTCAATTCTAGAAGGGAAATCATGCATTGAGCATGTAATTTTTTGATGGAAAACGCGAAGTTGTGCGGTGAAAAGGCGCCCGCGACCGCATTTGATATAGTTCTACATGTATCTCACTAGACTGTATTGATAACTGGAAAAATTGAGCTGTTGTTGTAGTTGAATATGATCCCATGTTATGTTGTGTGCTTCATGCACGAGTCCACCCAGCTGAACGGCAGCAACATCGTACCCAACCCCCCCCCCCCCTACCCCTAACTGTTGGCTTGCAGCAGCTCAAAGGACAGGCACTGGTCTATCTAGTACACATTTGCTCACACAACATTTCAAAGGACTGGCACCAGTCTATTTTGAAAAAAAGTACCAGTCACTGCTTATTCGTACTCACATGCACAGAGGTCCCTGGAGGTAGCCGCACATCACGAAATGGAAGCGTTCATCAAATTTTGTTATGAGAAAAAGTTCGCAATAAACACAGCCATTACCAACATAAAAACAACGCAAAGAAACTAGCGGCGCCAAATATACAACACTTTATTGACAAACCATCAGAATATAATGATTTTAAGCGTGAAACAACGCGTTGTACATTTAGAAAAAAAGTACCAGTCAATGACGTCACTTTATATTCTCGCGCATAACCTATCTAAGCGGCTGCCTCAGAACGACGATGTAACCTTGCATTTTCATCAAAAAGACCTTGCTTCATAACACGGCTATCAACAACATACAGGGCGCCTAAACACTAACGAAGCCAAGGATACAACATTTCAGTAAAAGGCGATCATAATAGAATGATTATAAGTGTGTAGAAAACGAATTGTAGGGTTATTTGTGTGGTCACGTGATCACTGCCCGTATCCAGATTACACTTACTATCTTAAACATAAAATCAGAAAGCGCAAGCGAACACATTGGGCTGGCGGCCGGAGGCTGCACACAATCAAAGAATTGGCGCACAAACGTCTAGATGTGCAAAAATACACAATTGCGCTTTCATATGTGTACATCTCAGCGAGTACTTCAGAGGTAATGCTGTTACAGTACGTCTTTCCCATCTGCCATGCATTATGCTTCTCAGACACTGCAAATACTATTGTAAGATGTTAATGTGTCCATACACAAGGAAATGTGAGAACTGTGTCTACCTGATGAGCATTTTCTTCGTCTTCGACTTCATACCTTGACCTGATAGCAAGTTCAAGCGACAAGTGACATTTATCGTAGGATGTCCAGTCAGTCATTGCACGCTCACGAGATGAGAACCATGAGAAAGGTATTGCACTCTGCCAGTCGGGAAATGCAGGGTTCAGACTTCATTTAAAAACTATGGGAGACCCCTGGTGTTCAGGTTGTCAAATCACCATAGCCCCACTGAGGATTTCATAGCCCTAGCTTTGCTTTATCCTGCAGTCCCACTGTGGTCCTTTTCAAAAACAATTTTCCAGTTGTAAGTTATATTTTCACTGTTATATTTCATTTGGGAACTGTACTGTAGGATAACTGATTTGTCAAATGGTGCTCTTTGCTCTATTCTTGATATTCCTCTGAGCATGATCTTGAAATGTCACTTTTCATAAAGCCAGCCAGACTACGGAGGCAATTGTTGTTATAGCCCCACGTTTTCTCTAGCCTCGGGCTATGGGTCTAGTGATGAAACATTAGCCACAAACTGCTCACTGTCTATCACAACTGAGGGCCTGCCCTGATGGCCGAGCCGTCTAAGGCATAATGCATTGCCTTGAATACTCGCTGTCCCTCACCACTGGCGGAAAGCAGAGTATACACCGGGAGTATACATAGAATGTCGGTTCTCGTCACTTTCTCTGCCATAGCAAGGCTAAATTGTGCCCAGCCAGTGATACCCATGTAGTTTTCGTTTTCCATTGCATTATAGGACTGTAATGAAGGATGTCAATAGATGTGTATTGTTTTAGGTAGGTACTAGGCATCAGAGGGCAGCACGCCCTATGTGTACATGTAGGTTAGTGAGATGTGTGTATACTCACCCTCCTGGTAGTCAGACACTGGAAGGATCTCACACTTTTCTCTGCTGTTTCTGCTCCCCATCAGACAATGCTGCTGCCAAATCAAATCTGGAAAATGAAGTAAATCAGTGAATGCTTATCCTGCTTTTGTTTCATGGAACGACTTTGACTCATAATCAAAAATCTGTCTACATTGTTTTGCTTTTTAGACTGGTTAAACCATCGATGGTATGAACAAAATAAGTGTATGCATCGTGCGCACTACACATACATGGCTTTTTCAAAAGAAAATAAATGCTAAAAATGTTTTACAAACTGTAAAACATACCAATCTCAAGTAAACAAGATAAAATGCTGTCCGGAGGAACTTTCTCGATGAGTTCCTTAAAACTATTTACATCAAAATGTCTATTTCTGATTTCAATAAAATCAGCACATATGTGTTTGTAAATATATATATATATATATATATATATATATATATATATATATATATATATATATATATATATATATATATATATATATATATATATATATATATATGTGTGTGTGTGTGTATACATGTACATATATATATATATATATATATATATATATATATATATATATATATATATATATATATACATATATATATATGTATATATATATATATATATATATATATATATATATATATATATATATATATATATATATATATATATATATATATATGTGTGTGTGTGTGTGTGGGGGGGGGGTGTAATCCTTGGATTATCAAACACAAACGACACGCCTAGGAAACTGCTAAAGATGATTCTGTTATGAAACACTCTTTCGAAAGGGCTCCCAAGTAAGGGTTGTCTGACAGTTTTATAGTGACGTGCGCAGATGTGATTTTCAGGCAATGGATATATTACGACGTAAATAGTTTCTGTGACATTTAGACGACTGGTTGATTAGCCTACTGTCAGGCTATACTTTACTGACATTCAAAAGCGATAAGCGAGACATTTGTATCAGATGATTAGTTATGTATGCGAACAGGTGTTTTCATTGTGCACATGTTTGTGATAACCTTGATCACAGTATACTTTCCGTTATCATTGTGAAATATAATAGAATAGTCTTGTAACTTGTGTTTTTTCGCTGATGAGACATCATTCTGAGAAGTGAGATGTCCAGGATATAATAATATTGCTTTTTATTGAATAATAGCAATATAAAAGATATACAACAACACTGTGGTCGTTATGAGAATATCAGAGTATATTGCTCTAAACACTACTCAATGCTGTATCGCCAGCTATCGCCCCACATCCACCCTCAACAGCCCCGCCATCCTTATCTGCTTCTGCCCCCCTTCCTCCCCCCTCCTCCCCCATCTCTTCCTCCTCCAACTCTTCCCCCTCCCCCTCCTCCGCTGAGCGGCGGCGGCGGGGGCAGGCTCGGCTGATAGGATATCAGATGCGAAAAGGCGGACGGAGCAGAATCGCTAGCAGGCAGTACACGCACGCCATCATAGTCCTCAGACGCTACCATTGCCACACACAGAGCATATCATCACGCAAATATAAACATTTTTAAATGCATATTAAGTTTTGAAATTTGATAATCGTCACCAATATCAGCCGCCAAACACGCAGCAAATCATTTGTGACATTATTACATTCCCCGAGTAGGATTTGAACCCGGGTGGCACTCTATGACAATGCCTTAGACCACTCGGCTGTCAGGGCATACCCCTCCATGCATATCACGCCACTGCCTTTCAAAATATAGTATACACAACCAAGCATAATTGCACGATGTACCCGGGGGGCACTTAAGAATTTAGGGGGGCGCATACACTCGTTATCAAAATTAAAAAGTACCCCTAAAGCACTGATTTCTGGCCAAAAAAGCACCCTTATTTGAATAAAAACGCTGACTTTTTCCACTAAATAAACACCCCTTCTTTCATTAAAACACTGACATTGGATGAACGGGAACACGTATTTTAACTTTAGATTTTATAATCCTCTGCGTGTTCAGCGGCAGCAAGTGGCGGTCAGCAAACTCGGAAGCCCAGTCACTTCGGGAGTCACTCGGCGGCAGAGCTGCGTATATTTCGTGGATTGTAAGGGGATTTTGACCCCCATACTTCGATCCTGGGTACAAAAAAGTACCCTTCTTTTACAAAATCGCAGACATGCGGAGGTCTTAAAAGAAGACCCCTTCTTCCGCGAAATACGTAACGCGGGTACGGCCCCCCTCTGTACATGAGTGCCCCCCCCCCCCCCCACCCCCCCCGGGACGATGTAGCAGCTGTCAACAGTTTATCCTGGCACTGATGTACATCAGTCAGCACGGAGGGAAAGGTGGCATGAACAGGTAGTGAACATTTGCAAAGCATGTAATCCTCATAGTTTATAATTACAAATATCGTCACTTAGCCTCTGACGGGTTAATGATCTTTTAACAGTTTTGCGGGTTTTGATAACCAGTTCATGTCATTGTTTTGGCATATTACCAACGTTGCATCTTGATGAAATATAGTATGTAGAGTGTGCAATATGGTTCGCTACTGAAAATGAAAACTGAAATATAAGGATCATGAACTGAATTTACTTTGTGGCCAATTGCCAATCCTTGATTCGTTCATATATTTGGATGTAAAGCAATCTTTCCCCAAACTGGTATTAAACCAGGAACTGAAAGGTGTCTCACGTTTTACGTACACGAGACCGAACAACGACCAATTCATGTGCCTACCCTATCTTCAACCTGGTATCATTCTGGTGTTTTTTTCTGATTTTCTCCAAAAGATAACCTCAACAAACCCACAAATTGTACTACCGGAAAAAAGGCTTTTTGTGTATGTTGTACTTACATCGGCAGCAAATCTAGGAATGTAGCTTACGATCTGTAGATTGGGAGTAAATAGAAACACGGAGTGCGATATCTTGGCTTGGAGTAAATCCACTTCCAGGGTCCACAGTGCGATGCAGCGGTAGTAGTTGCCGTGTCTGTGTTATGCTGTCTGTGTACGAGCAATGCCTCGACCTAATTCCTTCTTATATACCAAACTGATGCGGCGCTGGCGGCAGCCTGCACATCAGCAGCAAAACATTCCACTGGTTCCTTGCTCGACCATACCTCTCTGCTCCGGTGGACGGCAGCAGTAGACGTGATAAGAGAATTGGGCCACGGCACCAGCAGGATGCTGTGAGGCGTACGTGGTTGTTGGTGCGACAGTGGGGCTGTGCGAGCCTGATGAGCGAGGGGGAGTAGGAGTCGTAGTAGTAATAGTAGTAGAGGTAGTAGCAGCAGCACGGGCTGGCTGGCTGCAGGAAGGCTGGCGCTGATGAGTGGATGGGAGAGGTGCGTGGGAGACTACCCTACGAGATCCACCCACGCATTCCACGAATCTGATCGCCGATAATTACTGAGCATTCAATATTTCAACAGTTGTCTAATGAGTAACGGGACACATTGAAAGCTCTAGTGAAAGTACTGCAACATCCTACAATTAAGCCACACTGGTCGTTCTAACTCAAGTCTACCTTACATTACGTTCAGTGAATTATTGCCCAAGTCACACTCCAGAATTCTATGCTAATAGATAGGATCCTGCCATGTGGGCAGGCTCTTTGTGCATTATCTTTATACAGCGTCAGAGCATACCACACTCTCAGAAGCACATGGTCGGTTATATGTTGCATATTAACAGGAGCCTTATAGTAGTACGTCAATGCGCTGTGTCAATTTAGGTGCAGCCGTGAACAGACGTATGCGACCACCTTTTGATTTGGCTAATATTGTTTCTGTTCTTTGTAGCAAAAATAGTGTTTTATTGATTATAATCACCGTTTGTTCTTGCCTACCAAAATCTATGCTGCAATTGCCAATACAAAGTGACTGACTGATCAAATATCAGAGCCTTTGCCGGACAGTGAGACACATAGCAATCCAGTGGGGAAGCAATGCCATATATGCATATTTATGTTAAAAAGGAAGAATTGTCCCAGATATGATGCAGTGGATAACTATCATCAACAACATACAGTTTCCAAATTATGTCAAAATACGGGATTAAAAGTTACTTTCCCAGCTAGGCTGAGCTAATCATCTTGAGATGATTTCAAATAGTTTTGTATTAATTGGTTAATCACAGTATCGCTTCAGATATTTTAGTTCAGACGGTTTTCAATATTACTTTATATGCCTAGTATTGAAAAACGTTGTCAGGCTGCTTGTGCAATACTACTGCAGTTGTGATGATGTTCGCAGCGTGGATATCGATGACGATGGTGAACGTAAAACAAGAGAATGCCTCGGATATAGTACATTGATTATGTATTCCTAGGGGCTGGTCAGATCCATGACACATTGCAATCACCTGCACGCCAGGGGGCGCCCCACGCAGAGAGCTCAGCCAATCAGGCTGGGCCCCAACACTATAGGCAGCAGGCAAACTAACACATTGCCTCAGCAATCAGGTTCACTCTAACCCCGAGGCTCCTCCTACTGACTGGGTGGCAGACATTACTGTGGCCAACTATCTGCTGCAGCAAACCACCATACACAACTGGCAAAATAATGAGAAAAAAATATCTGTCCGCATTCTCTCCCGGGTAGCCGCACTAGCGCCAGGTTCGATTGCTTGTGTCGTGCTGCAGCTGTTCCTCCACGCGTTCTCTCAATAGTTATGCGAGATCCACCCGCCCGTGCCCGGAGATCTGAGAGCACTAGACGAAACATACCCTGACCAGGTGCCGGGGTCACAGAGTACACGCCATGCCAGCTTTCTGGAAGCGATTTTCCCGTGATAAATGCACACACTGTGTTAACCTGGTTAGCCCTGTGTATATGGAAACTAGGAATTATAGGCAGTTCGTGGCTGCTGGAAAGAAAAAGTTTGTAAAACGTGTGCTATAGTGAGGAAAAGTTCATAGGTACTTTGGGTTAAGGTCACTAAGTACACTGCATACACTAAATCGCTGTCAATAGGTGCCCTAAAGGATAATCGGTTGCACACATTGAACACTCCAAAATATACAAAGTAATTATCTCAGAATTTGTGCCAACAAAATGAGTCAAGAAATAGTTAATGAGGGCAGAAAATAAATGTTCGTTTATTTATTTTTCTAACATTTTTCTCAATATAGTGCTGGAAATAAATGTTCGTTTATTTATTTTTCAAACATTTTTCTCAATATAGTGCTGAAAATAAATGTTCGTTTAGATTTGTTTAGATGTCACGTATGCACCATGACGGTGCAAATGTGACACTGTATTTAAATGCTCGTCTGCATTTATTTACATTTTTTGACAGTTTATTTTCAAAATAAATGTTCGTTTATTTATTTTTCTAACATTTTTCTTAATAAAATGCTACAAATAAACGTTCGTGAAGGCTTATTTTCAGCAATTTCCTGAATTTTTGCTACCAATAGATGCTGTGTTTTAAAATGGAAAATGTCATAGCATCAATCATTTATGGGGGCGTGTCCAAGAAGGGCGGGCCTAATTTCACGTATTGGGGAATTGAGACAGAACGTAGGGTCAAACGAATTGTGGGCGTGGCTTACAGGGACTGCTTTGCGCACACTCCAGCCTCCATGCAAAAGTAATGTGCGAGGAGGTGATGTTGCTCTAGAATATAGACCACTATCAAATCTTGAAAAAATTCAAAAGAAAAAAACGTATTTGTGATCTTGACATTATTTGTTACAATCGCTCCGTGACAGTTTTTTCGATTTTTTTGTTTTATATGTGAAAAAATTTGGAAATATCACCGATTACTAAAGCCCTTCAATTTCCCTCTATCTAGGTTTAATATGGAAGGGGCTTTTAAGCGGGTTGTGTAGCAAGTTAATAGACCACTATCAAATCTGCACCGAATTTAAAAGAAAAGTGCATGCATATTATCTTGACATTATTGCTAAAAATCGCTCAGTGCCACTTTTCGATTTTTTTGGATTTTATATGTAATAAAGTAAGCTGAAGATGACCAATCTATATGGCCTTACAATGCGCCTTCTTATTTAGCACATATGGGAGAGGCTTTTTGGTGAGTTGGGAGTAAGTGGTTAGCATTATATTCCCGCTCTTAAATCATGAACCACTTCAAGACGGAAGAAAATATTGGGAATATAATCCTGACATTTAAGTGGAGTACCATTGAAATGATTTTTGAATTGTAGGATGTATATCAAAAAGAACAATTTTAAAAATAAATGGATTTTATAAATGATTTAACCCATTAATGCTCTAGAGTTTATTCAGGAATTGACGTCTGGATATATTTTATACTTTTGACTGTAACTTAATAATTAAGGGTGGATTTTAAAGAAAAGATATATCTTTCTATTTTGGGAATAAATAAATAAAATTCAGCATCCAGGAGGTTTGAACAGAGCGAGCCTTATTAATTGAAAAAAGGACATGAAAGTAAATGATTTTCACACAACGATGACGACCCTCTTATGTTGGTATTCACCAATATTTGTGTATTTATAGAGAAATTTTGCAGTTTCCACTCTTCGAAAGCTTATTGTCATCTGTATGCTATCTTTTCATTTTCTAGTGTTGCAATTTGTAATGGTCCTATAAATGGAGGCATCTAGATGATTTTTTCACAGAAGCTGTAAGTTTGCATAGGATCCAAGAATTTAATATGTTAGGTGTGTATGAGTGAACAAGTGACTTTGCAGGATTGGACAGCATTTAATAATAGGGGAAATAAGCTATTAACATATAAGCTTACATTTTTAAAGATTAACCCCTTTACACTACTTGATGAATTACATTTCCCATTTGTTCTAGACAATTGGGCGTACAAATGACTAAATTTAATTTGCTGGCTTTCAGAATAACACTGAAATATCTTAAAATCACACAAATATCTTAACATAATAAGCATAAAATGAATTTATCATTCTATATTTCCCTGTTCATTTTGTGCTCTGATGAAAGCTGATAGCATACTTTTGAAGCTTTGGAAGTATTTCTCAACTACTTACCATTTTTGAATCAACAAGTGACTTAAGTACAATTTAACACGCCCAAATAATCATATATTGTCATTTTCGTACCAATCGCAATAGTTACAACCAAAATATAGAAAGTAATTATTTCAGAATTTGTGCCAACAAAATGAGTCAAGAAATAGTTAATGAGGGCAGCAATCCAACTGGGATTGCTATGATGCAATCAATTACCCATCATTTAAAAGATGGGGACCCCTAATTAGCACACCTAGTTCAATTAATCTATGTCAAATTGTCCATAGGGCATGACATCTTTTGCTGAACATGCAAGAGAGTGGAATATTTGGGGGTGTTTTTATCTTGAGGGGGGGGGGGGGGGTATTACAATTGTGTGTAGGTTTTTCATAAGTAACACATAGGTACTAGGTAGTCTTCATAGTGTTATATTTCAAATAATATATATCAGCACAGTACATTTGTAAATCTCAAGAATGAATGAAGGAGTTAATCTGGACTAGAGTTGAATACCAAAGGTTAGATGCATCTTAGATAACCAAACACAAGTGGATTCGAAACCAGCTGGTCAACCTGAACATGCTAGCCTCAACCAGCGTCAACTAATAGCCCCCTAATAGCCCTAAATTGGTGCCCAGCTGATGGTGGAGATCAGGTTTCTCTGTAATGTAATCGATACGAGAGCCCTGATTGGTCCTTTTTCCCATGTGACCTTGCGCTGCTGCCAGTCAGTGACTCCTGGCATAACTCCAGCATCTCACTATAGCGCATATTGTAATCTCTCGCTACATATCCATTCGATTCTTCATCCAAGGATGCATCTATTAGCTGTGCCTATATGGTTGAAATCATATTGTCCCAGCAGTGCAGTGCAGTGCAGTACTCATACTGCTGGATTCCTTTAAAAGAGTAGATGCCACTCAATAACCAAGCTTGATTGAAGACTATTAAAGATCATTTGAAATATGCCTGCGAGGTACGATTATCATTGTGTAATCTTTGTCCCATCAATTTAAATTGGTGCCTCAGCTTTCATAAGAAATTTCCCAAAAAGACTGCTTTTGGTTTGAGACAACCTAAACAATTCTGTAGGGTTTACATTTCCAAGAAAGATAAATGCCAAAGGTACACAGCACACAAGAATACAATGAACCAGAGGCAGGAATTTGGAAATTGACTTATTGTCACTTTCAACCATATTCAGCTAAGTCAGTTGTAAGTGGTTGAGGAAACCACTGCCTAACCCCAAGTCACTGGTAACCTTCGCACATGCTCTAGCCGGGTTTCAAACCTAGGTAGTGCCAGAGATATACATAAGCTAGGTTAAAGAATATAGATAAACCTGGAAATAATGAGACAGTGAGCAGTCAGTGGCATAGTCATGGGCCACAAAACCATCAGAGATTACCTCCCACTAGAGGTAGAGCCTAAATTTCTGAATAGAAAAATGTTTCCAAATTCTGACATTTCTTTGTATATCATACCCTTTTAGAAAAGTTAAATCACCCACTAGCCACAGATTCTAAGGACTTAAAACCAGGATCTTGTGCAGTGGTGAGACAATGAGACACAGTAAAATCAGACAGCTCAGCTGTAGGGGCAGCTAATTGCAGTTTGATGCCGTTCAATGAGCACTGGTATCCACGCATATTCACTGAATCTAGTTTCAAACCTTTCAGTGCATGTTTGTGTCAGAGAACCTTAGTTGACTTCCACCCATGCAACTAATATTCATTTTCAAGGTACAAACCTGTCATAGTTGACATAAGTCACATAATGAGGTAGTCAGGAAGATATGTGCATTTATTATACAGGTATATTAATGATCAATCTTCAAACAATGATAAACTTTCAATTTTTCTACCTATTTACATTCATAGTGTATCTATGTTAAAGGAATACGACAGGGCTATCATGTCATCGATGATAATTCTATTAATCCAAGTCTGCCAACAATCAAAAAGTAATACCCAACAATCATATCACCAGTATGTGTAAAATATGTATACAAAAAATCATGTACAAACATGGTACCATAATTTACTAAATGATTCATTCATTAGAGAGCAAATATGCAGCCACACCCGCTTTGCAAAAAACGCAGCTTAAGAAGTTTCATCTACCCCCTGAAATGGAGAATCTTAAACTTTCTTAAGTTTCAGATACTCCAAAATTGCCCCCTATTGGAAGAGGGAGAGGTTGCCCTAAAGCATTTAGAGAAAAGATACCCAAAATTCTAAAATTTTGATGCAGTGTAAGTACTGAAAAGAGGATTTGCCAAAATTTGAATAAGTGTAGACTGTTAAGGAACCATAAAGACCACAACATGGCGACCTATCTAATTTTTGGATGATTTCATATTGGGCTGATTTTGTGGTTTGCCTATAAAGGCTTATCCTGCCTTTTATATTCATTTTTTTAAAGTTTGTTTAAAATTCTAACTTGCTTATATGGTCCTCACATCAAGGCATCGAAGAAATAATCATCCATACTCCTTGAGAAAATTCATAAGAAATCATCCAACATCCATCATCCTTCAAGTTTGAAAATAAATATTTCGACCTCAGACAGATCATTTGGGATCAGCATTTACATTAAAATATTACTCTTGCATATTAACCCATTTGCATAAGGATTGCACAGATTTCTTAAATGCAATTTTCAGTTAAATATACTTCCTTGTTATCAAGATATTTCTCATGTGGCAGACCATATTCATGGTCCAAAAGAATAAGTCAAATTACAAAGTTTCAACATTGAAAAAGACTTTCTGAAAATCTTGTTCAAAAAGGTTACACACTATAGCCTTATCAGACCCAGTGTCTGAGACTAGTAAAAGTAGAGGAAAGTTTGCATACCAACAAGAACAAAACTAGAATATTAGTATTAGCCTCCAAATACAAATGTCTCTCCGAACTGGGATAATGAAAAGCTAGGTACTCAAGGAATGACATTTTATAAGTGAACCCCATAACTGTTTTTTGCTATCTGGCATGAAGAGTATAGTTTGGGAGCATTAAAAAGCTTAAAGGTCCCTGAAAATATGGATACTGCATGCAATAAGTATATGCTTTGGAATTATAATGTTGCAAAATTTTGGTTCGTCTAAAATTATTCAATAATTGCACAACAGTCAATTCAAGCAAGAAGATGCAATTGTTGCAGAAATGTGATTCATCTTAAGTATATTTTGTTATGAAGCAGTATTACAAACTCAGGTCCTCCACGAATTATGATCAATAGTGTCCCAAAACAATCTTAAAAATCAAAGGTTACCAACATCTTATCAATTCATAAGAATACCCAAAGGAAGAATCCCTGAAAGGTTTTCATTGAATGTGCTTGATATATATAGCATACAATTTGTATGTAAAGTTTAGACATCAATGGGAACTGTGCCAAAACCAACGTCTCCGCTTATCCTCACAAGGGAGGAGAAATATGTATTAATTAAAATCATTTTGAGTGCATTGATGTTGTTTATTAGACTATAACAGTATGTACATGTACTGCAGTCAATGGGGTGGTCACGATTTGAGTTAGGCTGGACAATTCATAGGTTTACTAGCCATAATGGGCCACCATACCTCTCTGGTAACTGTTTGACCCTGAAGCCAATAACACTATTTTACTTTGCAAGCAGGTCTAAATACATGATCTGAAAGCTTCTGCTCATCAAGTCCTAGCTGACATTACAAATTGCAGTTAACACTAAGACCCTTTGCTAGACTTGGCAGGGCCCGATGCTAACAGTAAACTGCTGGCCCCAGGCCAGTAAAAATTTTCGAAACAGCTTCGGACCAGTGAAAAGAGACATCAACTGGTCCTACAGGTCCATTGAACATTTAGGGACATTCTTGTTCACAGGTATACCCTCAAGAATGTCTCAAAGTTTTTTGAAATAAATGGAGATAAAATAAATAAAAATAAATGTCAGTGAATTTTATGCAATGTTTTTCTTGTTATGTTAAAGACAAATTTGTAGAACCAGTAATTTTTTACAGGACCAGTAGATCCTAGGTGTTACTGGTTCTTCAGGGCCAGTAACATTTTGAGTTAGCGTTGAGGCCTGCATGGATACTGGAAGTATGGGCTTGTTATGGATTCCAGATATCAGGGGTTAAGCTTTAGTTAAAAACTCTGGAAGACTGCAGGAATGCAGGTTTTCAAATTGCCATATCCTTACTCAGGATCTCATAGCCCAAACCTTTCTAGATCCTCCAGTTCCATAGTAGTCCTTTCTCAAGATTTTTTTTTAAAGTTGTAAACTATATTTTTACTGATTTCTTTCTTTTTTGAACTGACCTAAAGGACAACTGGTGTGTCAAATTTCTTCAACTGATCATATTCTTGATATTCCTCTCATCATAATCTAGAAATGTCACTTTTCTTATAGCCAGCATGGCTACAAAAGCAAATATTTATAGCCCCACATAATTTGCTGTATCCTTGGGTTTTGGGGCTAGTGATTAGCTGGACCCTTGGATACTAAGCGGCAAATAAAGATGCTTGCATTGCCCAAGAATTTCCATACTTCTATGTGTGTAGGTCTCTTTTTATATCACCAGAGAATAGACAGGAGCAACAGAAGGTTCCAGACTCTTGTTCTGCAGTTTCATCAAGGTGATCTAGTTATTACCCATGTGGCATCTCAAATGCTTTTTCTTCCCATTGCAGATTTCTGTGCATCCACTTCTCTGATAAATCCTATGAAATCTGCAATAAAACAGAATGGTGTCAACAGAGCAAGGGTTATACATCAAATGTGTATATATATATATATATATATATATATATATATATATATATATATATATATATAGCGTAAAACGTGGCTTATGGTTGTGGAGAAAAGAAACTGCTTGTTGTCTGTTAGCTCGCCTAACCGCCAGTGAGGATATGATGTCAGTCTTCACGTGCGCGTCCTCCGTAGTGGGCCAATCATATTGCGGTGTTATCCATCACTATTCACGACGGAACTAGGACGCCAAAACAAATAATGGCGCCCTCTATAGACCAGCATATGAACTATTGCTGGTCAACAATAGTGGTTTAGTCTATTCGGAGACTCATCAGAGGCATATCTACGGTCATTAGGGCCCGTGTATATTTGGGTGTGCAAAGCACCCACGGGCCGTCTGGATCTCATGAAAATGGGATCCTCCCATACTGAGAGGTTAGAATTAATAAATTCCCGTGCACGTGGTAACAACATTTGATTTCTAGGGTTTTTACACCCCGGGCGATCTCGGACCCACCCACCAAAGAGTATTAGAAAAAACAGAACGGGGCACTGGTGGATAGGCCGATATCCTCCCCTTTCTAACGGGGAGTGTATGGAAACAATAAGGGGATAACCATCGGAATCAAACAAAATTAATGATGTATATATTCATAGGTTGTTAAATGTTTGTCTTTATGATACCAGACATAGGATATATATGGATTCATTGAATGTTCCATAGTGTGCATAGATGAAATGTGTCTATTCATAGTACAACCTTGTCTTAAAAGGGGTTCGGTGGAAAATAAATAAATGCACACACAGATGGTACTCTTACTATGAAGTGACCATCTCATGTGTGTAGGTTGAAGAAAGCTCACTGGATAATGGCTCGGAAGTGGACAACACCATCTGTGTCATTGGAATGGAGAATTTCCTTTATCAGACATAAGAGTCTGAATGTACTCATCATGATTTCATGATGGTTGTATGGTATGGTATATCTGGGGGTGTACCGGTCCTTATTTATATTTTTTTCTTTTTGAGTTTTTTGTTGTCAAAAACATCAAGTCCATCTGGAATTTTGGTACGCAGGGTACTTATCCAATTCTGTTCTAAGTGTAATCTGTGTAGTAGTGAAGAGTCATTGTCTGGATGTCCTCTCGTAAATTGGAGCACATAAGTGATCATGTCAATGATGCCATTGTATCCAGGCTCATTAAAGTGCCTGCCAACACTATGTATTAAAGTGTTGTTTTGTGTGACATTCCTGAAGTGTTCACACATACGGGATCTGAGACTTCTTTTTGTCTGTCCCACATACATTTTATGACATATTTTGCACTCAATGCAATAAATTAAATTATCGCTTTTGCAATTGCAGTTGCGAATAGTGGTATAAATAGAGTTGGTAAATGTACTGTAATGGCATATAAGACATTTATTGAGGTTTTGGATTTGTGTTTGTATATATGGTCAGAGTGAGAGATAGTGTGCTGGTACTTTGTGTACTGCTGTGCAGTGAACCTTGCAGTTAGTGTGGGTGCAGCATTGTGTTGCTGCTGCAGAGTGATCTGCATGTCCTTTGTCTTTGTAACTGTGTTCATGATGAAAACAATGTAGTGTGGGCTGGTGCATGTTTGTTTATTTGTGACATGTACTATTTTTGCATACAAATTAGCATATTTGCAGAGGATTGTGGGGGTTTTCTGTTGAGAGGCCATATTGACTGGGCCATTGGAAGGAAATGTATGGTGTACAAATAGCCAGTAAGTTGAACATTATTTGTTTGTCTAATCTGTATATTACTTGCATTATAAGTCTGTATATCTATTACTGTAGTATTCTGTATATTTGATAGAGCATTTCTGTACATTTGATCATAAAGATTGACTTTATTTCTGCATATTTAGTCACTTGTTTGAGACAAAGGAATTGACCATGTGTTACCTGTCTACTTGTCTATTGTGTTGCATTGTGATTTAGTTGAGATACTTATGAGTGCTTTGTGTTTTTTGTAGAAAACGTGTAATGGTGTATCCCGTATCTGTGTACTGGTGGCTCGTGTTTGCGTGTGTTTTGATACATCCATGGGAGAATAAAGATCATTCAACCAGGAACAAAGGAGTTGTTTGTGAAGTTTTCCCCCATGACAAAGTTTTTGGCTACAATCATCTACAGTTCTACAAGATGGCTGACGTTGCTACCCTCAAGTCTTCATGCTTTGGCTACATTGGGCAACTCAACAAAAAGTACAGAGAGATCGAGATTCTGCTGATGGACTACAGTAATGCTGAGGCTGTTACCACCAAGAATAGGAGGCTTTCTGAAGTGTTTGAGTTGTTTGAGAAGAAAGTGGTGGAGTACTGTGAGGCTACTTCTGAATCAGTTCCAGATTTCCAGTCTGCAGAGGTCAATCATCAGGAGTTCCAGACAAGAATTCAGGATTGGCTAGGATTAGTTGAGGCAGAAAAGCAAAAATCTGGTCAGAAACTTAAGATAGTTTCTGAGTCTGGTCGTCATGGCAACGGAGACAATGGATGTTCAGTGATGCCACCTGGTGGTGAAAATGTGAACCAAAACAGAGCACCATCAGTGAAAAGTCATTCTAGCAGAGGTTCTAGTAGGGCATCTGGCAAATTATCGACTACTAGACTTAAGGAGGCTAGAATAAAACGAGAACTGGCAAAACTTCGTGCCGAGCAGTTGGCTGCTGAGCAAAAGCTGATCCAAGAGCAGTTAGCTACTGAACAGAAACTGGTACATGAGAAAGATGAATTAGCTTTACTTAAAGTGAAAAATGAGTATGATCAAGCTAATTTAGAGTGTACTTTTCTTGAAGAAGATGATGTTAGTGATGTTGATGTTCAGAGTAATGATGTCAAACCTGGTCAAGCATGTCCTATTGTTCAATATCCTGTCAATGTTATGTCTGATGGTGAAAATGTTGATTCTGTGGGCAATAATCAGTTGCATGAAGATACTAAGAAGGTGACTTGTCAGAACAAGTGTGAATCAGGTGTTGGGTTTGTTGGAAATACAACAGGTGTGCAATGTGGTAGTGTCAATAACCCTGTGTGTAATGTGACAAATGATTTACCTAGTTTAGTCAATGCTATGCTTTTGAATCTGAACATACCTAAACAGGAAATAAGCTCTTTTGATGGGGACCCAGCTGAATACTACATGTTTATACACAACTTTGAAGTTAATATTGAGAGCAAGGTGGTTGATTCAAATTCAAGACTTACCTATTTGTTGCAATACTGTAAGGGTAAAGCAAAGAGAAGTATTGAGAATTGTGTCCTCTTTGGTTCAGATGGGTATATCAAGGCCCGGGAAATACTTCAAATGCAGTATGGTCATCCTCATGTGGTAGCTCATAGTATGTTGGATAAATTATGTTCTAGAAATCAAATTAAACCAAATGATGTAGATGCATTGTGGGACTTGGCTAGGGAAGTCCAATCCTGTCAAATTACTTTGAGCAAAATCGGTGGTCACACTAGTACTGACCAGTTACTCAAAATTCAGAGAATCCTGCCCTTTCGGTTACAGGGCGAGTGGGCTAAGAGAGCTAGTGCAGTCATTCAAATTGGCAGGGAACCTACTTTAGATGACATGTCAAGGTTCATTCAGAATTCTGCTCTGACTAGTTCGACAGTGTTTGGCAGGTGTGTGGGGCAATACCCAAATAGTGAATTGACGAAGCCAAAGGTCAAGGTCAAAGGTGGTAGTGGTCCTAGGGCTGGATCTTTTGCTGTTACTGCTGGTAATGTCAAACAGCAACCTGTGTCAAAACCTGTTCATGTTTTTAATGCCAAAGTGTGTGTTTGCTGTTCTGGGAGCCATAAGCTTGAAGATTGTCATAACTTCAAGAAGATGTCTCTTGAGAACAGACTGAGTCTTGTGAGGGAAAAAAGATTGTGTGATAATTGTTTCTACCCATATCACTATGCCAGGGGCTGCATGTTGAAGGCAGCATGCACTCATGATGGTTGTGGAAAGAAACACCACACACTTCTACATTTTTCACAAGACAGTTCAGGTAGTGTTGGTACTCAGGTGAAACAGATAGCTGCTCCTACTTCACAGACAAGCAGCAATGCAGTGTTTGAATCTACTGGTCATGCAAATAACAATACTGGAAACGATAAAGGGAACAGTGAGTCCTTGGTGCAGGTAGCTAGTAGTTTTGCTACAGATTCCTCCAGGGTAGGGGTGTACCTTAGGGTTGTTCCAGTGGTTGTGAAAGGGCCTGACAGGGAGATTGAAACACTTGCATTACTGGACAATGGTAGTCAAATTTCCCTCTGCAGCAAAAAGTTGTTTGAACTTGTTGGTATACAGGGTGAGGACAGACCTCTTACTATGTCCACTATGAATGGTGTTAAGCACATGGATGCTGCTGAGTCCAATATTATTGTGAAATCTGTTACAGGTAGTGATGTCATTGAGATGTCAGTCACTGCAGTTGACAATATGCCTGTGTCTTGCACACTGCCATCTCTCAAGGATGTTTCTAAATGGAAGCATCTTAGTAATGTTGAGTTTCATAAACACTGCAGTGGTAATTCTGAGGTGCTCCTCCTGATTGGTGCTGATGTCCCAGAGGTGTTCTGGGTTTTGGAGGAAAGAAGGGGTGGCAAGAAGCAACCATATGCCATCAAGTCCATCTTGGGCTGGACTTTGTCTGGACCTGCCAATTCTCCATCAACAGAGGAGGTGGGTGTTGGTTGTTTTCTGGTCACTGACTTGATGGGGCAAGTCAAGAAGTTTTGGGAAACCGACTTCGGTGATAGTCTCCTCAAGTCAGACAAGGATGTTGGCATGTCAGTTGAAGATCGTCGAGCTAAGGCCATCATGGATGACACTGTGACCATGTCTGACGGTCACTACATGTTGGGTTTACTATGGCGATCTCCTGATCCTTATTTGCCTGATAATTATCAAATGGCCAAGTCGCGGTTGAGCATCCTGAAAAGGAAGTTCCTGCGTGATAAATCCTTACAAGAGAAATATACTGAGGTAGTTGAGGGATACTTGGAGAAAGGGTTTGGTAGGGTAGTCCCTCAGACTACAGAGTCTCAGTCTGAGTCTAAGACTGAATTACGATGGTATTTACCCCATCACCCAGTGTACCATCCTCATAAGCCTGGTAAAACAAGAGTGGTTTTTGATTGTTCTGCCAACTATGGTGGCACCTCTCTCAATGATCAATTACTGAAAGGTCCTGATTTTCTTAACAGGTTAATTGGTGTATTGACAAGGTTTCGAGAAGAGCGTGTTGCCATAGTGGCAGATGTGGAAGCCATGTTCCACCAGGTTAGAGTTATAGAAAGAGATTGTGGTGCCTTACGATTTCTGTGGTGGCCCCATGGTGACATTGCCAAAGAACCTGTAGACCACCAAATGCTGGTTCATATCTTTGGTGCCACATCTTCACCTAGTTGTGCAAGTTATGCCTTGAGAAAGTCGGCAACTGACAATGCTTCTGACTTTGATAAGCTAACTGTAAGCACTGTGCTCAATGATTTTTATGTTGATGATTGCCTGGAATCAGTTAAAACCACTGAAGTAGCTAAACGGTTGGTATCCCAGCTTTGTGCTATCCTAGCTAAAGGTGGATTTAGACTGACTAAGTGGCTCAGCAATGTTAGGGAAGTTATAGAGTCAATACCAGAACAAGAGCGTGCTGGCTCTGTCAAAGATATTGACTTGGACCACCTTCCCATAGAGCGCACTCTTGGAGTTCAATGGAATGTTGAAGGTGACTCCTTTGAGTTTCATGTGGTACTGAAACAAAGAGGAAACCCGTAGAGGTATACTCTCCATGATCAGCTCTATATTTGATCCTTTGGGATTCTTGGCACCATTTATACTTCTTGCCAAGGTGCTTCTTCAGGAGTTGTGTCGCCAGGGTTTAGACTGGGATCAGACAGTTAGTGCAAAGGATCTTGGCCTATGGCAAGATTGGTTGGCAGATTTGCCTAAACTATCTGAGGTTTCTATACCAAGGTGTTTCCATCCTGTGGATTTTGAACCAGTGACCTACCAGTTGCATAGCTTTAGTGATGCTTCAAATAGTGCTTATGCGTCTGTTACCTACTTACGTATGGTAGATGGAGCTGGTAGAGTCCATTGTGCCTTTGTTATGGGCAAGTCCCGTCTTAGTCCTTTGAAGGTCATTTCCATACCTAGACTAGAGCTCTCAGCTGCTCTCCTGGCTGTTAATGTTTGTCAGATAGTGAAAGCTGAGCTAAGATATCCTATATCGGATGTTATGTTCTGGACAGATTCTACTGCAGTTCTGCATTACATCCAGAATGAAAGCCGCCGGTTTCACACTTTTGTTGCTAATCGAGTGGCAAAGATACAGAGTGTCACTATTCCATCCCAATGGCACTATGTTGACTCTAAGCAAAACCCGGCTGATGACGGCTCAAGAGGCCTTAGAATAGATGAGTTCATAGAAAACGACAGGTGGCTCAAGGGACCTGAGTTCTTATGGAAAGATCCAGGCTTCTGGCCAGAATCTCCTATGGCGTCTGAAAGGACTGTGACTGATTGGGCTCAAGACCCAGAAGTTCGTAAAGAAACTCAAATGGTTTCCATGGTAACTGATGAGGAAAATGTGTTACAGAAATACTTGTCCGCATTCTCTTCTTGGTTCAAACTCAAGAGAGCTGTTGCTTGGTTGTTACGGTTCAGACAGTATCTTTTGACTCGCAAACTGTCACCTCAAGAGGTCAATGGTCTTAAGAAATCTCCTTTGACAGTTAGTGAGTTGAAACATGCTGAAAAGAGCGTCATTGCATTTGTACAAAGAGAATGTTTTCCAGATGTGGTGCAAGCCCTCAAGGGATCTAAGGGTACCCCAGTCAAGTTGAGTGGCAATTTAGTAAAGCTTTGTCCTATGCTCAAGGATGGAATTCTGAGAGTTGGTGGTAGGCTCAGAGAAGCTCCACTTCAAGAGGATGTCAAACATCCTATGATTCTGCCTAGTGACCATCATGTCACAAGACTGATTATCGGTCATTATCATGAGCTAGTGGGTCATTCGGGGGCAGGGATGACATGGTCCTCGTTAAGACAAAGGTATTGGATCTTGAAAGGGGGAGCCACTGTTCGCCATGTTATCGGAAAATGCTTTCCGTGTCGTAGACGGAATGCTCCTTTGGGTGAGCAAATCATGGGTGAGCTACCAGTGGCTAGGGTTACCCCTGAGCAGCCTCCTTTCACGAATACTGGAGTCGACTATTTTGGTCCTATCATGGTGAAGCAAGGACGAAGTCAAGTGAAACGCTATGGTTGCCTGTTTACCTGTTTAGCCATAAGGGCAGTGCATCTCGAGGTTGCTCACTCCTTGAATACTGATTCATTTCTGAATGCTCTTAGGAGGTTCATGAATAGAAGAGGTGTTCCAAAGAGGATCTTCAGTGATAATGGAACAAATTTCATTGGTGGAGAGCGTGAGTTACGGGAAGGCATTCAATCCTTCAATCAACAAAAGATTCATGGTATTCTGCTTCAGAAGGAGGTAGAGTGGAATTTCAATCCCCCATTGGCTAGTCATATGGGGGGAGTCTGGGAAAGGATGGTCAAGTTCGTGAAAAAGATCATGAAAGCTCTGTTGAAAGAACAGATTGTGAGGGATGAAATTCTACTGACTATTTTCTCAGAAGTTGAAAGTATACTGAATTCCAGGCCTATCACTGAAATACATCAGGATGCAAAGGATTCGGAACCTCTCACTCCAAATCACCTCCTGCTGTTGAGGCCTAACACATGCTTGCCTCCAGGTGTGTTTCAAAAGGTTGATGGTTTTGGAATTCGGGCTTGGCGTCAGGCTCAGTACCTAGCTGACCGTTTCTGGCAGAGATGGTTAAAGGAATACCTACCTCTTCTCCAACTTAGACAAAGGTGGACTGTCCCTAGAAGGAACCTTAAAGTTGGGGACTTAGTCCTGGTCCTTGATGAAAGTGTACCCAGAGGTCAGTGGCCCATGGGAAGAGTCATTAAGGTTTACCCAGACAAAGCAGGTTGGGTGAGGCAGGTAGACGTTAGAGTAAGTGCCAAGGACTTGAAACGTCCTATAACTAAGTTGTGTTTTTTGGAAAGTACACAATAAAATGGTGTCAGAAAATTGAAATGATACGGAAGAATGTAATATATTCATATGCCATATTTATATATATTTGAAATGTACTGTATAGTCACATTTGGGGGCAGTATGTAATGGCATATAAGACATTTATTGAGGTTTTGGATTTGTGTTTGTATATATGGTCAGAGTGAGAGATAGTGTGCTGGTACTTTGTGTACTGCTGTGCAGTGAACCTTGCAGTTAGTGTGGGTGCAGCATTGTGTTGCTGCTGCAGAGTGATCTGCATGTCCTTTGTCTTTGTAACTGTGTTCATGATGAAAACAATGTAGTGTGGGCTGGTGCATGTTTGTTTATTTGTGACATGTACTATTTTTGCATACAAATTAGCATATTTGCAGAGGATTGTGGGGGTTTTCTGTTGAGAGGCCATATTGACTGGGCCATTGGAAGGAAATGTATGGTGTACAAATAGCCAGTAAGTTGAACATTATTTGTTTGTCTAATCTGTATATTACTTGCATTATAAGTCTGTATATCTATTACTGTAGTATTCTGTATCTTTGATAGAGCATTTCTGTACATTTGATCATAAAGATTGACTTTATTTCTGCATATTTAGTCACTTGTTTGAGACAAAGGAATTGACCATGTGTTACCTGTCTACTTGTCTATTGTGTTGCATTGTGATTTAGTTGAGATACTTATGAGTGCTTTGTGTTTTTTGTAGAAAACGTGTAATGGTGTATCCCGTATCTGTGTACTGGTGGCTCGTGTTTGCGTGTGTTTTGATACATCCATGGGAGAATAAAGATCATTCAACCAGGAACAAAGGAGTTGTTTGTGAAGTTTTCCCCCATGACATGTACATAACATTCTGCCACCAGTATCCAGTCGGTCACAGTACCTGCAATTGTTGCGGGTACATGCCCTAAGTTTAGGGTCGTGTTGTGGGTCCTTAATAAGAGGTGGTCCCGGAACATCCCAGGGGTTAAAGGTTAATGTTCGTATTAAAAGATCTCTCACATTTTTGGGGCGTCTGTATCCTTTAATAAGTCTATATTCTAACAGAGGTCGTGTACTACTGGATCTATCCAGTATGTCCCAATTTTTTGACATGATCTTGTCTAAAACACTACCAGAAGGATGGAAGGTGGTAATTAAGTTAAGTCTTTTTTCCTCTATGTCGGACTCAGTCTTAGTGGTGTATTGTAGTAATGATTGTCTCTCCAGGCGATAATCTTTATCAAAAGCCTCTTGTAATGATTTTTTAGGGTATCCAGTCCTATGGAAGTGACCAGCCATTTCTCTGGCTTCATTGGTGAAGTCTTCATTGAGACTGCATATTCTACGTAAGCGTAGAAACTGACTGTAAGGTATACTATCCTTACATTTGGGAGGGTGGGAAGATGTGTAACTTAGATAGTTGTGGGCGTCAGTGGGTTTTGTATAAAGCCCAGTACTAAGCACACCCTGTGGATTAAGGTGTACTTTGACATCCAAGAAGTTCACTGAAGTAGGAGATAGATCTGCCTCGAATTTGATGGAGGGCAAGTTAATATATATATATATATATATATATATATATATATATATATATATATATATATATATATATATATATATATATATATATATATATATGTATATATATGTATACTTCTGGGATTATTCACTGATCGGGTTCCTACAATACCCAAATGCTTTCATTGTAGGACTACTAACACCTGATATCTACTATCCATACACAGATGTATAATAGGCTAACAGACTGAACTTATAATATTTGAAATTCCTTTTGGAATTTAATTTTATACTTTTTTGTAAATTGAGGTTTTTCCTACCTAGTATACACAATACATACCTGCTCCCCCAAATTTCACAACAAATCTTAACCACTTAACCTAAGCAATGGCCATGACACAATCATAGTATTCGCTTAATTCTGGATAGTCAAGGGCCATGGATTTATCGTCATATTTTCCTCACTCCTTAGTGACAGGCTCTTGTCCTTAACAGCTTATCAAATAATTGAATAGTTCATAGCAACAGCTTTGAAGTAGTTGAATAGTTACCACTAGCCCAAAGAATAGTGACCACTAGCCCTAAGGATACCCATGAACACCTACAGAGTTTGCCGAGTGACCTACTGGTGAAACTAGTTCAACAAGGCAGACGACGAGTATTTATTCAAAACTCTGGTGTTTGAAATTTTTCCCCCTTTTGTGTTTTTTTTTAAATTTCGGTATAATAAAACAGATGTGACATCCCTGTGGGGTGTCCACCAGGAATAACTTCCCCTTAGGAGGATTGTCGGTCGAGGGCGTTATTCCTGGTGGACACCCCACAGGGATGTCATATTTGTATAATATGATCCTTAGAGACCAGATATAAATGCAGTTTCCCATATTCTTGTTCATCCTTTCCTGGTTGAACATGTGGTAGATTAATTCCTGGATGCTGGACTTCCAATGACAATACTGAAAGCTCTCAGTTCTTCTATTAGCTTAGGGCCATTGCATTTAAAAAGTGGTGGGGGAGGCCCAGAGGAGATTTTTCTCCCCCACCCTCCACTAATTCTGGATACCTAGGACAACACCCCCTCCCAAATCTGAACTCAATTTTCTTTTTTATGAGGACCCCCCCCCCCCCTCCTCCCCCCAGATTCTGAATTGTTTTCCACCCCTCTCCCACTACTTAAAATGGATTAGGGAAAATGGGCTGAGCATGTCACTAACCCAACAGATACTTTTTACAAGCCTGTGTTTGTGGAGCTGATAATGTCTGCTCCCTGTTTTTTTTTGTTTTTCTTCCTACCATTTTCTTATCTATAATTCTTTGTCAATTTTTTCAGGTGTGTGGAATTTTCCTTTTTGATGCTCTTAATTTTTACAACTATTTCTAATTCTCATAAATCCTGTACCCAATGTATTTATGTTGTTTCAAAACATTTTGTCAAACTATGTCCTTAATATCAATACCATGTATGTCTTTAATCAATTGAAACTTAGAATTACTTCAATACAAATTTCGAAGTTTTATTTTACGTCTGCTACTATCATTGAGGGCGAATGTATTTGAGGTATAAGTCACTGCCAGCATGACGAATTGTATAAATAAAATAATGCATGCTCCCTGTATCACTTAAATAGAATTTGAACCGACCGATAAAGTTGTTGTTTTAGTTAATACAAGGAAATGTTACAACATAATTTTACCCTAAAACAATAAGGTACATATTTACTCACCTTTGTAGCATGCTGTCATCCTCGTCAGTTGCATAACTTCGGCCGTACAGGTTGATTTACAGCTGAGGCGACTGCATCTATTAAAAATGCCGCCCTGGCTCTCAGCTGTCAATCAACCAAATGCTTGCGCATGCGTATTACGTTTTACCCTACGTTCACACTTTCACGTTCATTGAGACACAACACCATTGTCATTCTGGCGCTTGATGGACACGCCTCTCTAATGATTGACATTTTGACAGTTTATATTTTCAGCATTTTTACCTATACAATGCTAAAAATAAACATTCATGAAGGTTTATTTTGAGCACTTTTCTGAAATATTGCTACATATAAACGTTCGTGAAGGTTTATTTTCAGCAATTTTATCAATGTTTTGCTAAAATAATTGTTCGTGAAGGTTTATTTCTAGCACTTTTCTGAACTTTTGCTAGAAATAAACGCTCATCAAGGTTTATTTTCAGCAATTTTATCAATGTTTTGCTAAAAATAAATGTTCGTGAAGGTTTATTTCTAGCAATTTTCTGAAATTTTGCTACAAATAAACGTTCGTGAAGGTTTATTTTCAGCAACTTTACAAATGTTTTGCTAAAAATAAACGTTCGTTTATGTTCAATTAGATGTCACGTATGCACCATGATGGTGCAAATGTGACACTGTATTTAAATGCTCGTCTGCATTTTTTTACAACATTTTTTGACAGTTTTTGCTAAAAATAAATGTTCGTTTATTTATTTTTCTGACAATTTTTTCAATCTAGTGCTGAAAATAAATGTTCGCTTAAGATTTATTTAGGTGTCACGTATGCACCATCGTAGTACTGTGTGTGTATGACTAGATGAGTTAACCTGACAACTTAAACACACAACTCACTGTGCATGTATGATTAGAGGAGTTAAGCTGATCTCCTAAACGTGGTTTGGTGGCATTGTTGCTACATACAGTACAAAGGTAATTCCTTCACCAGTTGACGGGGCGTCAACCAGTGACTGGATGTACGAACACACGTAGCTTGTGAATCAAAGTTACGTTGAGTGGTGATGTCATCCATGCATCTATGCAGAGGAAACTGGATAGAAATCGGGCGTCCGGTCGTGTATTATGCCTGGGCTGCCCAGGCATATAGTGCAGGAATGAAATGTCAGGGCTGTAGACGGACGAGTGAGTGTAGGAGCCATTACGGAGATTTGTTCTTTACGGTGGGCTTACATTAGGCTACGAAGTTATGCTTATGACAGCAACAAAACGCTATATGGTAAAGTCATTAAGGTGATAGTCTAGTACACCAAGATTATCACCACTAGATGGTGTCCTTGGCTGGCCCCTAAGAATGGATATCAAAACAAAAGATGACACATGAGCAGTGTTCACCCGCCACGAATCTCGAGCTGGCAACAGTCTATTAAACTCAGTTTTCAGATATTCAAGTTTTAAAAATGACCCGTGTATAGAATAGGGTTCTACCTTAAGGCACTGAAATATTCCTCACAAGCACTCAAATAGGCCCTCTGTGTATGGTAAAGTAATTATCTCTGCAACTATTTCAATAAACCTGCTCTCGCCTTATCAGCACATCATGGGGATTCTAATAAATATAGACATTGGTCAATCAGTAATTATATATACATGTACATATCAATAGATAAGTATACGGGATGGAGAGCTCAATAAAGCAACTCACACGTTAAAATCTGCAAAATCAATTATTAAATTCCTATTTTTATGGCACAGGCAGGTCTCTGGTTGGTTAGCAGTAGTTTAGAGTAGATGAGATAAATACTGAGAGCTTTATGCGAGCAGGCTCTCCTAGTTTGACTGGAAGACACCAAGGACACACAGCAGTCCCTGTGTCATCGAACATTTGGGAAATAAAAGTTATTTCACAAGATCTCCGGACTTAGTGGTTTTATCACAACACCTTTAGTACAGGTAGTTGCCCTGTTGCACCAGCATACACATTTGTTTTTCAATAAATCATATTCTACCTTGAGTGTCGAATGTAATATACACATATGACATCCCTATGTGGTGTACAACTGGAATAACTCCCACGAGAGAGGATTGTCACCCGAGGGCTAAGCCCTCGGGCGACAATCCTCTCAAGGGGGAGTTATTCCTGTTGTACACCACAAAGGGATGTCATATTTGTTTTATTATACCGAACAACATACAAAACACAAAAGGGGGAAAATGACAAACACCAGAGATTTTGGATAAATACTCTTTCGTAAAAAAATTACAAATTACAATAACAGGGATGTCCAACTGTTGCATTGACGCATCAAAGTGCAACAGAAGCCCCAAAACGTATACAACAGGAGAAAAATTCCAGTTTGACTCAGAAAATTTTCTGAAAACATGAACAAATGAGTCTAATCGATGTTTCGGTTCCTTTTTCGAATAAAAATTTGTATCAGACAACGTTTAAACTCCATTTATTGATACCACCTTTTAATCAATCTAGGTGCTTATTTATTAGCAAGACACTGCACCTTATTTGTTTGTTTGTACTTTTACTGTCTTTATTAGTTCGAGCAACTAACTGTGGTACCGGCCGTTGTTTAGTATATGCTGTCTATTGGCCTCATCACAGTTAGACTCTAACTTAGAGGTCCGAGCATTTATAAAACAGCATCTGCGACAAGAAAACTGGGCGCTCATATTAATAACTTGAAACACCCCCAGAACCAGTCACGTTCGTACCATACCTTATTTGTTTGTATAATTCTATCTTTATTTGATAAAAATCCATTGCCTGGTGCCTGTTAGGCACGATTTTAAAGTTGAGGCGGTCAGCCTTGAGGATTTCACGTCGGCGATGGCCGGCGATGGCTGACGTTTAATATGCACGCATGCGCATCGAGCTCATTGACCTAGTTACACCGGTAGCGGTGATTATTCCACTAATTCATGGCTGTTGCCGTGAATTATTCAACTAATTCATGAGCTGTGAAGGACAACAGCCTGTCACTAAGTAGTGAGGAAATCATGACGATTAATCCATGGCCCTTGACCAATCAGAATCAAGAATCTTCACGTGAGGTATAATAACATTCACTAGCTCATAGATGGAAAGAAATTTTTATGATCTTGCACGAATGAGTGATTTTGACTCTTGGGGCGAGAATTTCCGAGTCCCAAGACACAGAAGCACCCAATATTGCAATATTCCTTCTCTTTCTATCCTCGATTGATAGAACCTGTTTCCCTCATTATAATAAAGGAGAATTATACACGGTTTACCATGGAATTGGCTAGCTAAACTTAGTCAGCCAAAGGCCACCCATCCAGTAATTTAACAGTGGTAATACGCGTGTGTTGCGGCGTGCACGTTTGGTTTCCTTAGGAATTGGCACCAGATCACGTACACGACGCTTCCTTAAGTGCTCGCGCTCCACTGTTTAGTCTACGTTTGGAGCAGCAGAAATTCTCGTATCAACTAGTTCCGAATCTAATGACTAACTATGTACCTTTTAAAACATGTTCGTCGTTCATTTTTGGTATCAGCTCTTCGGAAAATGCTCGAATGTTGCAGCACATAAATTGGCGATTTGTTTCATGGATGTTTATCATAGCACATAGGCGTGGCATTGTCACAACATTATATTTTGACTATGCCAAGTAAAAGGAGGCCCAGGCCGGGATTCTGTGCAATGCCTTAAGGCCGGGATTCTGCGCAATGCCTGTTGCTATGGTAACGAAACATTTGGGCAGAAAAATCAAACAAAAGTATATAAATGAATGTAAATTTTCTAAGATGAGGTCTTGTTTGTAGTTTAATACATATGCTCCATACATTGAACCCATAAAAAACTCAGAAAAATGATGATGAAAAAAAGTATGCCTAAAAAAAGCTCCCGTGATGCTCTGCCTCTAACTCCAAGCAGACGACTAAACAAGATGGCTGCCAAGCCCCTCACTGGTACTTACACCAGTTATTGAAGAGTATCAATAAACTTTGTAAATTCTGGCGTGCTATAATAGTCATTAAGATTGGGCAGATGGCCTTGTGTTGATCTATAGCTTCGTCTTGAATGTCCTTTGGGTGGCTTCGGCCTAGCGGCCTCAGCCAACCAAAGGACATTCAGGCCTCAGCTATAAATCATCACAAGGCCATCTGCCCAATCTTAATCCCTATATTCTTAACCTTTACAGATTTTAGCATTTTCGATGTTATCTGGAGATAGTGCAGCACTCTGAGTGGGAGAATAAATTTCCCAAGCTAGTTGTATGCATACTTTGGTTACATAACGTTTGGCGCTAACGTTTGTTGTATATCTTTCATTGTTGCGTGAATGATGACAGTTATAGACAATGAAGATGCATGCATACATTTATATCGTATCTAAAACGTCTGTGTTTTATATACTTATGTAATCAAAATTCATTATGCCTATCATCATTGTTTTTGATAGATAACGAAAAAATGGGAATGGCGATAAATCCACATGATCGGTAAAAAGGAATTCGTCTCTGTCAGAAATGCGCCACTGTTGACGGAGTCAAGTATGAAGGGCTGGAACATGTCAATAAGCCTGTTCTGCCAGTCGCACACGCTGACGTCGGCGTGGCTTTCAATGCGCACGGCTATTAGCTTAACCCAGTGACTCTCTGGTCGGGATCTTCTCAGTACGAGTGCTACATGTACCGGCAGCTTATAGTCCACTCCATTCTGAAAGGAGGATGTCGTAATATGCAGTGCGTAATAACGCTTAATAATGTATCTGACCCACTGACTTCCGGTACGTATGCAGCTTTTTGCACAAAGCTATTAAGCATTGACAGGAAACAGGCACTTCGTCCACGCAGCAGTCCACGTGCAATATGTTCATCTGGTTGCATAAGCAGGTTTGATTCACCCTGTGCACCATCCGTTAGTAAAATGTGCTTATCATATATCAATTATACATGTATAACTGAGCAGGTATTCTTGAATAATTTGATTCGTAGAATGAAGCTTTTACTCTAGGGATGATCCTATGTAACTATTTCGAGGTTTGATATCCGGCATGTATGTGACAATGTGCGGATTAATGGTAAAGGCTTTAGTAGTTTTTGAATGTAAGATAGATATAAGGCATTGACCATTAGATATCCAGGGGGGGGGGGGGGGCGTGTATAGAAGTTCGGGCACAATTTTTTTTTTCGTTGAGATTCAGGGCTCGATTATTTTTCTTTCATCATTTCAGGGCTCAATTTTTTTTTTCGCAGATTTTGAGGGCTCAATTTTTTTTTCATCACTTTCTGGGACCTAGGGTGTCCAAGTCTGCATGTCATTGGCGCACAGGGGCCGTCCGCCGGTGGCGCCCTGCCATCGCGGCGGGGGGAGTGAGGGCTGCCAGAAGCGAAAGGGTTGTAGATGCCCTGAGATGCATTATCACCCTTATCTGAGGCCCAAATGAGTGATTCCAGGTGATGAAATTCGTTTTTGAGAAAACAATTTACCATTTTTTACCCTTTTTTGGTGTGCAGGGTTTCATGCCCGTAGTGCACTGCTATTGCGGCTGGGGGTCTGGGGGCTGCTGAAGGCCCCCAGAAGCCAGAGAGTTCTAGATGCTCTGAGATGCATCCTCAGCCTTATCTGAGCCCCAAATGAGTTATTCTTCTGTTTTGAATGCTCTGTTTTGATGCTCTGAGATGCAGTGTCAGCCTTATATGAGACCCTTTTTTTTGGTGTGCAGGTCCGTCTGGCGCTCACTTATTTTTTCAAAGAATTTCAGGGCACAATTATTTTTTTCAATTCCATACACGAATTGGATATCTAATGGTCAATGCCTAATCTAGCAAATTTGATTATCACAACACCCTGGTTGGCCACACTAGGGAGCACATGATTGTATGAGAGGTAAATTCAACTCAATCTCGTACATAATATTCTTGTTTGCTTATAGTCATTGGTACTGTAGTCTTTTGGTAGCAATAGTTACATGTATGTTCTTTAGAAGGAAATTGTCGGATGAAGATATTTTGAGGGTTTAAACACGAACTAGTATTTATATGAAACTAAATATTATGGTTATAAAGTCACGAGTAATTCTAAAGTAATAGGAGATCTCTGACATAATCTGGTAAGTCTGAGGATCACATCACATTGTGAGGCACATTAGGGACCACGCCAATGCTGCGTAAATAAATTCTATTCAATTTACAAATTGCCAACATGTCGCACAATACTTTTATGATAGTTATATAACCTATGGCATGAGCTTATACGTGTAGGCTGTAAAAGGAAATTGTAATATACAGTGGAACCTGTCTACATTGAACACTCACGGGAAATGAAAAAGTGTTAAATGTACGCAGGTGTCCAATGTATCCAGGTTCTGAGTAATTGGAGGTCGGGTGAAATAGAAACAAAACCAAAGGTGATTTAATAGAGAAACATGATCATTTCATTGCAAAATCTACTATGTCTTTACCTCACATTCTTCATATAGTTAAGAACTTTACATGTTCAGCATTTGAAAAATATCACTTAACAAAACAGTTAATCTTGTGTATCTCGTTTGTCCTCATTTTCAGAGAAAATTTGCAGAATGTGCAGAATGTTCAAAGTAGACAGGTTAAATGTGGCCTGCGGGAACGAATTTGGTGTTCAATGTTCAAGGTAGACAGGTGTTCATGTATCAAGGTAGCCTCCCATTGATTTTCAATGGGAGTGTGCCGGGACATGAAAAAATGTTCAATGTACGCAGGTGTTCAATGTACACAGGTGTTCAATTTGACAGGTTCCACTGTATACTTATTTCGAGGATTTAATCACGTGCTACGTGATAAAAGTAACACGAATGTCAGAAAACGGCAGATTAACAATACCAATAGTATTTAAAGACACTTAAACTGTCAGGTTCTTAAATGCGGAGAACATATTTCGATATGTGTATTTACAGTCCCTGGTCAATTGCAAACTGATGTCACTAGGGTACCTAATCGCATAGGTGTCTGCATCATCCTGTGTGCAGTGTACTCATGACACTAGGACAGTAATGTTTAGCAAATGGGGATTTGTGCTGCTTATGGATGCTATGACAGAAGTGACAGGGGAAAAGTAAAGGGAATTTGCCTTTTCTCCATTCCTAACCCAAGGATTAAGCCGGAAAAGGTGTGTATTCCAGTAGCCCCATCTCCTCTGTGTGGGCAGCTATATTTCACACATCATGCCAGTGCCAGGCTGTAATGTTCAGTCAAGTTGTGGGCATGACAGTAATACTATGCTAGTATGCACACAGTGTGTACACGGGGTCACTACTCCCAGTTTCTAGCTTTTGGCTGGGTGAATAGACCTGCAAAAGCTAATGATAGCAGAATCATGATGGTGAATTCATGTGTTGCCTTTAGCTGTACAAATAAAAATTCTGGAAAAGGCGTTTACTCTCACAATATTCCATGTGATAAAGAGAGACAGAAATTGTGGCCTATTGCACTTAAACATGCTGAGCAACATAATCTAAAGCATGCTTGTGTTTGCTGTGACCATTTTCCGGAAGAGAATTAATACCCAAATTAAAAGATGCAATCAGAATTAATTGGTAGAAGCTCAAAGAGCAGATACTTGAGTCTGCTGTACCAGTTCTGGCTATGTGCCTAGTGGTGTCTAGGGTGACCGTGTAGTGATATGGAACTTGTCCCTTGTCCCTTACAATTTCTTGTTGGCTATTTTGTGTAAAAGAGTAATTGATTTGTGATTCACTCTTAACATTTATAGTGTTTAGTTTACATTGTGAGAAGGCAGACAGTTTTGTGACACTAAGTACGTTTATCTTGTTCATCTAATTTAATTTGTCTGAACACTTTTATTTCGTAAATTGTTACCAGTTATCCTTATTTAGCTAAGTCAGTCCATCAGCATGGGTAGTGAGAGGGTGATATTAATTCATTATACGTGTGTGATACACCATTGGGCTGCTAAGTTTGCATCATTGTTAGTAAGTTACACTGCTTGGGTTTATTGTACACTTTACTATTTTGCGTCATTCTATATATACCTATTGTAACCAGCGTGCAGCCAATACAGAATATATATATATATATATATATATATATATATATATATATATATATATATATATATATATATATATATATATATATATATATATATATATTTATCTCATGATTGGCAAAATTCTAGGCTTTTGATTGGTCAATTGGCATATGATATGAAGTTGTATTAACCTCTCAGAATCCTATATTAACCTCCCAGTATTTGTATGTATGTATGTATGTCTATTTTTATTACCTATGCAGAGGTCAAGGAGGCAATCATGAGATAAATTCGTTATCAACTGTTTTGGAGTATAATACAACTTATATCTCGCAATCAGAGTGCTGTATCACCCTCGGCTGCGCCTCTGGTGATACAGCCCTCTGATTGCGAGATATAAGTTGTATCATACTCCAAAACAGTTGATAACTAATAATATATATATATATATATATATATATATATATATATATATATATATATATATATATATATATATATATATATATATATATATGTATATATATATATATATGTATCATTAGTTTTCAATTTGTGGATTTATAATAGAAAGTGTTTCGGACTTGCACTCTGGGGTCCTCTATAATATAAAGGCATTCATGTTGACTTGAAGTTGAAATATATACATTTTCTCATTTTCGACAAAAAATCCAAAATAAATGGTCATACATTTTGAACAGAGCAAAACCCTGAAAACAATGTGATACCCATCCTTTCGAATGGATTTTGACTCCACATTTAGTAACGTTGATGGCCCTGGTCCAAAATTGCCGGTATGAGCTTAGTTTGAAAACACTATGCATGTTCAGGTCATCCTATAGTGTGTTAGTGCATATGGTACATACTGAAGTATGTCCATATTGTACGTATATGGCATATACTGCAGTATGTACCTATTGTACGTATATGTTACACAGTGCAGTATGTGCATATTGTACGTATATGTTCTGTTCATATGTTACATACTGCAGTATGTGCATATTGTACATAGATGATAAATAATGCACTATGTGCGTTGGCGTGTTGTATATACAGAGCTTATACCATTCAATACCGGCAGTTTACATCATGTTGCTGTCCGTACATATTTTACTTGAGTTAAGTGTATATATATATATATATATATATATATATATATATATATATATATGTATGTATGTATGTATGTATGTATGTATGTATGTATGTATGTATGTATGTATGTATGTATGTATGTATGTATGTATGTATGTATGTATGTATGTATGTATGTATGTATGTATGTATGTATGTATGTATGTATGTATGTATGTATGTATGTATGTATGTATGTATGTATGTATGTATGTATGTATGTACGTACGTACGTACGTACGTACGTATGTATGTATGCCTGCATGAATGTGTGTCTGTATTTATCTATGTATACAATTAAATTATCTAACTATCAATAATGATTTATCTATCTAGCCAGGCTAAGTTTATATATATATATATATATATATATATATATATATATGTATGTATGTATGTATGTATGTATGTATGTATGTATGTATGTATGTATGTATGTATGTATGTATGTATGTATGTATGTATGTATGTATGTATGTATGTATGTATGTATGTATGTATGTATGTATGTATGTATGTATGTATGTATGTATGTATGTATGTATGTATGTATGTATGTATGTATGTATGTATGTATGTATGTATGTATGTATGTATGTATGTATGTATGTATGTATGTATGTATGTATGTATGTATGTATGTATGTATGTATGTATGTATGTATGTATGTATGTATGTATGTATGTATGTACGTACGTATGTATGGATGGATGTATGGCAACCTAGTACCCTATTCATTCATTTATTCATGTATGTATGTATGCATGTATATATATATATATATATATATATATATATATATATATATATATATATATATATATATATATATATATATATATATATATATATATATATATATATATGTGTATATATATCTATATCTATCTATCCATCCATCCATCTATATATATGTATATATATATATATATATATATATATATATATATATATATATATATATATATATATATATATATATATATATATATATATATATATATATATATATGTATATATATATATATATATATATATATATATATATATATATATATATATATATATATATATATATATATATATTCATTTCACCCTTTCGGGCTGGTATATATCAATCTTTGCTGCTTACATTAAGTATGCCAAAATTTATTTTCATATATATATATATATATATATATATATATATATATATATATATATATATATATATATATATATATATATATATATATATATTTATATATATATATATATATATATATATATATATATATATATATATATATAATATATATATATATATATATAATTATATATATTAATTCTGTAAATATAGGCCTAAAAGAACCTGAATTTGTAAATTTCACCTTATATGACCCTTTAGCATAAGAAGGCTTTATTTTTTCAGCCCGAAACTTTTCTATCGCAATTTCTTGTTCGATTCTACCCCGATTTCATGTTTTACTTGAGAGAAATAAACAACTTTTTGAAAAACCAATTTTTGGAAGCAAAAATAACACCAAGCAAAAATTGCTTTTCGGGAAAAGTTCTCAAAAAATTCCGAAAATTAATATGGATGTAGGTATCTGCTAGAAGAGCAAGAATCCACTTTGAAACTCCCAGAAAAATAACACCAAGAGGTCCAAAAATTCAAATTACTTGCCAGGTGATCTGCCTATACTTTATAATGGGAAATTAGTTTTTCAGCCATACGTCGGCCATTTTGTGACCGATTTTCATGTTCTATACATAGAAATAGTAGGGAACTCTATGCTCTAATGATTACTCGATGCATTGATTAGCAAATTATTGTTAATTCTGTAAATATAGGCCTAAAAGAACCTAAATTTGTAGATTTCACCTTATATGACCCTTTAGCGTAAGAAGGCTTTATTTTTTCAGCCCGAAACTTTTCTATCGCAATTTCTTGTTCGATTCTACCCCGATTTCATGTTTTACTTGAGAGAAATAAACAACTTTTTGAAAAACCAATTTTTGGAAGCAAGGGGTATACCTTACTTCCAAAAATTGCTTTTCGGGAAAAGTTCTCAAAAAATTCCGAAAAATTAGTATGGATGTAGGTATCTGCTAGAAGAGCAAGAATCCACTTTGAAACTCTCAGAAAAATAACACCAAGAGGTCCAAAAAATCAAATTACTTGATCTGCCTATACTTTATAATGGGAAATTAGTTTTGCAGCCATACGTCGGCCATTTTGTGACCGATTTTCATGTTCTATACATAGAAATAGTAGGGGACTCTATGCTCTAATGATTACTAAATGCATTGATTAGCAAATTATTGTTAATTCTGTAAATATAGGCCTAAAAGAACCTAAATTTGTAGATTTCACCTTATATGACCCTTTAGCATAAGAAGGCTTTATTTTTTCAGCCCGAAACTTTTCTATCGCAATTTCTTGTTCGATTCTACCCCGATTTCATGTTTTACTTGAGAGAAATAAACAACTTTTTGAAAAACCAATTTTTGGAAACAAAAATAACACCAAGCAAAAATTGCTTTTCGGGAAAAGTTCTCAAAAAATTCCGAAAATTAATATGGAGGTAGGTATCTGCTAGAAGAGCAAGAATCCACTTTGAAACTCCCAGAAAAATAACACCAAGAGGTCCAAAAATTCAAATTACTTGCCAGGTGATCTGCCTATACTTTATAATGGGAAATTAGTTTTTCAGCCATACGTCGGCCATTTTGTGACCGATTTTCATGTTCTATACATAGAAATAGTAGGGAACTCTATGCTCTAATGATTACTAAATGCATTGATTAGCAAATTATTTTTAATTATGTAAGTATAGGCCTAAAAGAACCTAAAATTGTAGATTTCACCTTATATGACCCTTTAGCGTAAGAAGGCTTTATTTTTTCAGCCCGAAACTTTTCTATCGCAATTTCTTGTTCGATTCTACCCTGATTTCATGTTTTACTTGAGAGAAATAGACAACTTTTTTGAAAAACCAATTTTTGGAAGCAAGGGGTGTATACCTTACTTCCAAAAATTGCTTTTCGGGAAAAGTTCTCAAAAAATTCCGAAAAATTAGTATGGATGTAGGTATCTGCTAGAAGAGCAAGAATCCACTTTGAAACTCTCAGAAAAATAACACCAAGAGGTCCAAAAAATCAAATTACTTGATCTGCCTATACTTTATAATGGGAAATTAGTTTTTCAGCCATACGTCGGCCATTTTGTGACCGATTTTCATGTTCTATACATAGAAATTGTAGGGAACTCTATGCTCTAATGATTACTAAATGCATTGATTAGCAAACTATTGTTAATTCTGTAAATATAGGCCTAAAAGAACCTAAATTTGTAGATTTCACCTTATATGACCCTTTAGCATAAGAAGGCTTTATTTTTTCAGCCCGAAACTTTTCTATCGCAATTTCTTGTTCGATTCTACCCCGATTTCATGTTTTACTTGAGAGAAATAAACAACTTTTTGAAAAACCAATTTTTGGAAGCAAGGGGTGTATACCTTACTTCCAAAAATTGCTTTTCGGGAAAAGTTCTCAAAAAATTCCGAAAAATTAGTATGGATGTAGGTATCTGCTAGAAGAGCAAGAATCCACTTTGAAACTCTCAGAAAAATAACACCAAGAGGTCCAAAAAATCAAATTACTTGATCTGCCTATACTTTATAATGGGAAATAAATTGGCTAATTAATAGAAATGTAACGGCAAATTACTTTTTGGATCAGTCTATTACAATTACTTGTCTGTCCATTACTTATTACATGCTACTACTTTGAAATTCGGTCTGTTACCTATTACTTTTCTATTACCTATTACTTATTACCCCATGTCTGGTACTATACACATTGATAATATTCCGGCTATGCAGCCAAATGCTGAAGCATAGGCTGCATAGCCGGTCAGCCGGCTACACAGCCACTTCCTATATGTTTACATATCTATATATGTTTGCATTGTAAACATATAGGATAGGGGGGTAGAAACGATACCCCAACCATATTATGCTGTTTTATGATGTTCTATACCATCCTACAGATAACAACACTGTGTAATAAATCTTCGTTTTTATTGATTCATAGTTGGCCCCTTTGTGGCAGCTGCCTGTGATAGAACACACCATACTATTTCATTTATTTCACTTTGTAATTCCGAATCAATACCAAATTTAATTATCTTTTCGTCTTCAACACTAAATTTTGCTCCTCATATTACAAATGACCAACGACCCAGCTGGAAACCCATGATGCCTTGCATCAACCATCGATACTTGTTGCTGGGTCGCTTCCACGATCAGCTTGATGGTCTTGCCACAATAAAAAATTTAAAAGTGATTTTCTGTATGGTTCGTTCTTTCTTTTCCCCCGACATATCTTTGAAATAAAAGTACTTGTATCATTGCAATCAAATCGTCGTCGTTGTGTTATGAATGTGTACGTGACAGGCTGACAGCGCAGTTATAAATACACCCCTACACACGCAACACGCACCTGGGTGCTAAGAGACGGTGTGAGGACTCAAATCCGTGTAAGACACACCATGGCACCCACAATAGAACCGTTGCACCTGTACCACTGTACCACGTCCTGTAGCACCTGTTGATCCCTATTCAAAAGGTGTCAGACGAAAACGCCCTATATGCGAAAACGCCCTAGTCGAAAACGCCCTACTTTTCAAGTGCTGCCGTGAGCAAGTCATGGATATTGTCATTGACAGTTGTCAATTTAATTTCAGTTGTAATAATTACTGTCTCCATATATTTCATGGATATTGTCACAGTTGTTGTTATTGACAGTCTGTCAACTGTCAGTGCCAGCAGCAATTAAAATACATATCTACGAATGTGCTGTTCCTCGTGTGTCCGATTGTCGTTGATGGGTGAAGCCATGTATTTATCTATAATGGTGAAATAACTCATTTTCGAACTTTATTCCAATGTTTCAAAGTGACATAGCATGTGCCGACACACGAGTGAAATGACTAAACCACGGCGGCCAGATCCAACTATCAGGTGTGTTCTTGTGAGAGTATAAACCTGCAAAGAAAAGATGGACACCACTAACTACACTACTACTAACTCGACTATGAACGTAAATAACTAAGAAAAAGAGAACGAGAAAGGAAAAGAAGATAAAGGAGAAAGAAAAGAAGAAGAAATACACTGTTGTGAAAAGTAAGAAAAAAAGGGCGTTTTCGACTAGGGCGTTTTCGCATATAGGGCGTTTTCGCCTGTATTCATTCAAAAGATGCTGGTGGGAAAGCGGGCAATTTTTATTATTTTCTAGGGTTAACTGGGGAGCTGACAATACTAGTCAATGACAAATTAGGTGTATTTAACCTTGGATTAAGAAAAGAATGGATATGTAACGAGAGACCAATTACTATATGCCCTATAGTTACATGCTAGCCTCATGCCAGGACTAGCAGATAAGGCAGCAGCACGAGGTCACGTGGGAACAAGGACCAATCAGGGCTCCCGCATCGATTACATTACAGAGAAACCTTATCTCCACCACCTGCTGGGGATGCCCAGAGCACCTATTAGCGACTATTAATTGACACTGGTTGAGGCTAGCATGTTCAGGTTGACCGGCTGGTTTCCATTCCATGTGTTGGTCTTCTAAGATTTAACACCTGGTGCACTCTTCGCTGAACTCGGGGGAGGAACTCAGTGTACTTTGAGGGCAAAATACAGACAGCAACAAGGATAAACAATTCAAATCTTATCAACATCGTACTGTACATCACAAATAAGTACGACCCAGCTAGTACCTATTGATGCCTTGCGTCACCATTCGATACTTGTTTCTTTAAAAGTGCAGTCAAATTCTACACTGCACCCTTCGTATCCGCCATGTTTTTCAAGTGAAGCCTGGTAAAATAGACACCAGTTGAGAAATTAGCAACCCGTTATGACGTGGCGGAATAGAGGGCGCTGGCGGTGGCCAGGGTCTAATAGTTCAATATGAACATACACGGAGAGCGAATACAGCCGTGTGTATGTACTATAACGACACACCCGTAGAAAGCTGTGTATGTACATATAGGACAATGTTATATGTACCATACGTACATACCCGTACTGTACATATAGTACATACACAGGGGTATGATATGTTGGCATGTTGTTGTTTTTCGTTTTTGTAACCCAAAAGTCTTTCAACCTTGTTGAAAAAATCTTTCCAATTTGTGATGCTCAATGTATGTGTTCGTCACCAAAAGACCTCTCAGATATTTACACTTTTTATATTAGGGTAACCATTCAAATAAAAGCAGGGTAGAGGAAAATCGAGGTAAACAACTTAATTGCCATAAGCTCCCTAAAGTGATTATAGGGGTATCTAAGTGAGCGTAAGGCATTTTAGGGAATTTAAATGCATTTTAGTATATGTAAAGGTATGTAAATAGATATACAGGCATCTGAGTGAATGGTTATACATTCAAGTGAATGTAAAGTCATTTAAGTGAAAATACAAACATTTGAGAGGAAGTAAATACAGTCGTGTGAATGATATTGCGGTTTCTGGACCAACAGGTTTTGGCACGGTCATTGCTGTGTGTTTATGTGGCAAAGATGGGATTGGTACGTGTACGTGTAGGATGTGGTTTGGTCTTAGTATATCTTTAGTACAGGCTAGTCATGTAGATAACATCTTACCAATGAAGCGTTGTCACGATAACAACCAAATTCCTTGAGCAATGATAATATCTGTACCTCACATTTAAATGGTAGTTATTTCTATTTGGCACTCTAGATGTACATTGTACAACCTACCTCGATTCAAACATGTACAAACAAACTAATTTAACTTGGTTCACTATGTATTTATTTCAAAACCTTATTTGATTACGTTTTTATTTCTTTGTGATTATAATCTTTTTTTTTTAGAAAATATGGTGATAAGAATATCAAATGGAAATAAACAAACAACTCTCAAACATATATTTAAACCCCAGGTCAGTTCACCAAATTTAAAGATGAAATATTGATCGAGGAAAAACGAATGGATTTTCCAATATTAGGGCGTATATATGTTGTGTGATGCACGGAAATAGCTTTGTAACAAATATATGATTCTAGAACTATTTGATAAAATCCTGTAAGTCCATGCTGTGTATAACAATCCCTCTTCGACCGTTTATATATGATATAGTGATATGTGGGTTATGTCCAAAGATGTTAGATAATTAGTGTCTTCAAGCTGCGATGGGGTTTAGTGAATTGGCTTATGAATGGCCAGCACTCTGCCAGGTCGTAGGTGTGCACGAGAGCACTTCAGCTTCATCCACGTGGGCGCCGGATGTGGCGGACGTCGGCGGCACTGGTCAATTGGCGCTGAGTGTTTTGTTTGGCACCAGATCTAAGCTAGTAAGCTGCTGCGCCCAGCGCCGTCCACACAGAACACGCAGTCAAACAGCGCCACGGAATGTCGTCTTCTACATTGATTTCGCAACTTTCGAAACGAGAATAAATGTCATGTAATTGGTGGTCACGCTGTGCATTGTAGCCGGTGGTTCTGGCTGGCGAATATCTCGCTTATCATCATTATTCCGTAATATTCAGGGGACGTCGGAACCAGTGGATAAACTTGAGAGTACCCTAAAGTATAAGGCATTAAGCGATACATGCCATGATATGTTAATTCTACATTCTGTGTTGTCATTTTCGAAATTGGCTTATCTGATGTTCCTATTTCACTAAGTTTATTTCTTACAGCAACTTTCACAGCGCTAATCCTAGAGCAATAATCTCCCTCGCCAAACCACACATTGCACATTTGTTTATCCTTAACTTTCTTCGTACCATTTACTAAAACGCATGGTCAGATTTTGCAAAAAGCATTTGATTTTAAAACCCATGCTTGGCCAGATGACCCCGCAGGCCGCCGTGGGAATGAGTTGCTAGCTATTAACCCTATGATCAGGGTCTGAATCCAAGGCATATAGTCAGCACATATATGTGTATTGGCTGAATATCTCTGCCGTCTGTCTTTTCTGGTATTTCAATAAGTTACTGACAACTGATGGTGAAAAATCCTTATACCGCATGAGCGAATGTAAGATGTCATCCTATGACAACTGCGCTTCACCACTTCAGCAAGCACGCAGAGTTTTTAAAAATATTTTCTCATTCTACATAGACATGACAATATTATATTATTAGTTATCAACTGTTTTGGACTATGATACGAGGCGCAGCCGAGGGTGATTCAGCCCTCTGGTTGCCAGATATAAGTTGTATCATACTCCAAAACAGTTGATAACGAATTTGTCTCATGATTGCACCCTCGACCTCTGCATATAGGTAATAAAAATGAACAAACTCGAAAAGTTGTTTCAAATTAACAGATTTAATGTTTTGCTTAAATGGTTGTAAACACATCAACACATTGGTGATTGCATCATGCACTTAGGGGGTAGGGAGAATTGGAAATTGCATCATGGGCATAATCATCTGATGAAATGCTCAACTCTCCCTACCCTAAATTGCAGCAGGTTAATATAAGAATACCTGGAGGTTAATATAGGATTCTGAGAGGTTAGTATACGATTCTGAGAGGTTAATTGAAGAAAGTTCACAACACAGCTTCATATCATGGGCCAATTGACCAATCAAAAGCCTAGTCTTTGGCCAATCATGAGATAGAATACAGTATATTTCGATATTAACGTTATTCAGGTTTATCATATGTTTGCAAAGCACGCAAAGGTGGCAGCTCGTGTAGTGGAATGTCAAAAATAATACTTGTACCAAATAATACTCATCGTCGAAAACGCCTATATTGTTGAGACGTATCTGTGTGAGTGAGAGCCGTGCTGTGATCAGCCTCATAGACTGAGTGTATGCCGCTTACCAGCATTCCTCACACGCAGCTTCAGCTCCGGATGCAAACAACACCTTTGATCGAATGTATAGGGGATCTGATATTGGTTAAAGTGAGTTATATGCGGATCTCGGATTTGTATGCACTTTGGTCCCTTTATAAAGGGTATCAAAGAAAGATTATTTCATCGACAGGTTTGATATTGACCTCGGTGTAAGGCAGGCGTTCGTTATCACGCTGTTTCAGCCTGCATTCTTAAATGTATCTGATGAATTATGGCCTTGGGGAAACGGCTTCCTTTGAACAATATCAATTCTCGCCATGACGCAGCTCCATTGTTTGGAAGCTAAGTTGATTTACTGATATTGCTTCATGTTGAAATAAATTGGTGGAAGATGAAGTCTTCGTAACACGCTAGATAATATGCATTATATTGTTGGAATGTAAGTGTGTAGCAACCTTATCCTGAGATGCAGATACTTATTCTCTATATAAATATGTGATACAGGAATCTAGTATGAACCCCTACACAGCTAATTATGAACTTTTTAAATTTTCTAAATGTCTGAAAATAACACACATTTCTAAGGGTTTTGATCTTTATGTATGATGTCGTTAGCGAATCTTTTGAGGTAAAAATTGACCTAAATCCCTTCTAAAAAAACTGCACAATAGGCAATATGCAATGTATTCCTTGATGCTCGTCACCAGACACGCAGTCACGCATATATATATATATATATATATATATATATATATATATATATATATATATATATATATATATATATATATATATATATATATATATATATATATATATATATATATATATATATATATATATATACATACATCAGACATACATACATACATATATATATATATATATATATATATATATATATATATATATATATATATATATATATATATATATATATATATATATATATATATATATATATATATATATTCATCACTGTTTACCGTTCGCCAAACGTCCATATGTTTTTCTTGAGACTGAGGCATATGTCTGTGTTATAGTAGTGACATCTGGTGGGAGCATATAGAATCGAATAACACGACAGTGCTTAACTGCATATACAACTCATGACATGCCGCTGTATCATTTTACTGACGAAATAAACAGTCTTACTATTACGACAAACATTGTACATGAGACGACGGTCTAAAAGCGCACGAGAGACTGATGGGAATTAGAAAAAAAGAAGCACATGATGAAGTTACGATTTAGAAGTAATAAAGCTTCTCTTCTTAACCAACTAATCTATGATACAAACACAATCAAATTGATCCAGATTGGTTTGGTTCAAAGCAATGGCTGCGTATATTGCCTCACTCACCAAAACCTGTTGTATGTGTAGTACTTCTTTAAATTGGAGTTCTTTAAGGTGAAAAGTACGATTATGGTGAGTGGACCCATTCCGAAAAGTGTGATTCACGATAACGCGCGCGACACTAGTGTTAGTGTTTGCAAACAAGAATGACAGCTTCTGATTGGTCAATTTAGCTTAAGATATAAAAGAGTGAGAGTGGGAGCAGAGCTCCCAGATCCAAAGAGGACCAATGGATATTTTTGATGCAGGGTATCCATAGCCATATAACATATGGACACCCCCAGTATATATAGGTTTAAATGAATCTGCAAGTAGTAGATTCCGGTTTTGCGTTATGTTTAGTTTGTAAAGTTATTTTGTCTTTTTTGTTTGAAAATACATTTTGTTATAATTTACTATCATGATGTATTTGTAATTTCATGTTATCGTGCATGGTCAATAAACATTACAATTACAATTACAATTACATAGACAGATCCACACATCCCCCTTCTTTTCTAAGGCGAGCTTGGTGCCACACCAGCTGCGGGTTCGCGGGAGGTGCCAACTCCTATTGCACACTATGTGTGCGACTTGTGGGGTATGTATGTATGTATGTATGTATGTATGTATGTATGTATGTATGTATGTATGTATGTATGTATGTGTGTGTGTGTTTGCGTATGTATGTATGTATGTATTATGTATGTATGTATGACTTTGTAGGTATGTATGTGCGTGCGTACATACACATACTTACATACATACAACACCCAGACTCACACACATATGCATATACATGTGTGTATGCATGTACATACATGCATGTATATGTATTTATGTATGTATGTATGTTTGTATGTGTTTATATATACATACATACATACATACATACATACATACATACATATACACATACATCCATACATACATGTGTTAATGTATGCATGTACATGTACATATGTATGTACGTATATAGGTATGTAAATATTATTAGTTGTCGTTTTTGTAAAAAAGGGATACGGCCTGGTGTCTGCGAGAAGCCGGCCATATCACACGAGGCCGGTGGCCTCCCGACATACTTGTATTGTTGGCAATGGGTAAATTTCACAATGGGACCTAATGGGCAAAATCAACATTTTTCAGAGTTGAGAGAAAAAGTATGTTCATCTTTACACGACGTAGTGCACCAGAGAGGTTTGCCAAGTTTGCATTGCAAACTCGAACGATTTGTCACAAAGAAAATGAAAAAAGCGGTTTCCAAACTCGAATCCGACAGACTATATAGCAACGGAAATCTTC